>RJWM01029542.1:0-24362 GCA_004363535.1 Dasyprocta punctata
AACAACTGCATTCAGCGTGGACATTCTATCAGGGATTATAAGCAGTCTGAGGGGACATGATCCACGGGGAAACATGATGAGTTTGTGAAGTCCTACCACATATTTCCTAAGGGACTTGACCACAGAGTCTTGGGAATTCGGGAGGGCAGGGCATCCCAGAACCAGCGCTCCTTGGTCACTGAGCAAAGCTGGTCACACAGCTCCACTGTGCCCTCATTATTCACCTCCTACAAACCTGGCTTTTATCCCAGTTCTCTCATTTTGCCACCAGAAACTCAGATGTGATGCTCGAGTCCCTGCCACAGCCTCCTTGTCTACTTTGTCTCTGTGGTCAACTCTCGCAGGAGGCCTTTCTGGAATTCTCTCCTCGGCAGGCACTGCCACTGACCCGCTTTCTTTTTGCGACACAATCAGAGACCGGCTTAGGGACAGACAACAGACAAACTCCCAGGTCCTTCACCTGTCAGTCACTAAAAACACCATCTCTTTTCTTCTGAGACAATCAGGAATTTAAAAGTCATTTTTGCTTAAAACAAAAATAAAAACAAGCCAGGCGTGGTGGCGCATGCCTGGGAGCCTGAGGTAGGAGGAGTGTTGTGAGTTCGAGGCTGGCCTGAGCTACATAGTGTGACCCTGCCTCAAAAAATCTAGGGCTGGGAGTTTGGCTCAGTGGCTTAAGCACCTGCTTGGCAGGCGCGAGGTTGTGAGTTCATACTGACAAAAAAAAAAAAAAATAATAATAATAATAATAAAAACAAAAACAAAAACAGTGACTCAGCTGACCTAGATGACACAGACCTATATCACCTGCACTCAGGAGGCTGAGACAGGAGGATCACCACAAGTTTGAGACCAGCCTGGTCCACATAGTGAAACCTGCCTCAAAACAAACAGAAAAAAGAACAAAAGCCAGTGACTGCGCTCCTGCCTACACATGCCCAATAGGTAACTAAAGTAACAAAGCTTGGTCTCTGTCAGTATCTGTTTCCTTTAAAACCCAAAGACCTTGGGTGCGGTCCCTTCCCAGTTCCATGCTAAGCACTAGGAGGGTACAGTCAGCACCATGGACCGGCCAGCCTGTGCCCTGAAGCTGTGGTCCCCGGATCCCAGCAAAGCCTTCCCCAGACAGCAGTCACCCCATGGGAAATAATCTCTGTGAAGATCAAACTGGTCATCAAGCAACAAGGACTCTTCTAAAACCAGCTCACAAAATCAGAGCCAAGGCAACCATCACCAATGCGTCAGGCTGACCCTTTTTTTTTTTTTTGGTACCAGCGATTGAACTCACAAACTCTCGCTTGCCAAGCAAGCTGAGCTAAACCCCAGCCTTCAGGATGACCCTCTTTGTTGACCCCTCTGCCCCTCCGGCTGAATCCCCTCCCTATTTTCTCTTCCTTTTTGACTCTAGTAAATCTGTCTATGCCCATCACTAACACTGAAATTCTTTTGCTGAGCCAGGCATGGTGGCGCACACCTGTGACCCTAGCACTTGGGAGGCTGAAGCAGGAGGATCATCATGAGTTTGAGGACAGCCAGGGCTACACAGTGACTTCAAGCCCAGCCTGAACTACATAGCAAGACCCAGGCTCAAAAGATAAAACACATAAAATAATAAAGGAAAAAAAAGAAATTATTTTTTCTGCAACAGGTCAAGAATCTACTCCCCTTTGCTGGGTATGATGGTGTAAGTGTGTAAACTTGGCACTTGGGAGGCTGAAGCGGGAAGATTGTCACAAGTTCAAGACTATCTTGTGTTACATAGCAAGACCTTGTCTCAAAAACCTGTTTGAGGGACCTCCTCCAACCCCACCCAGTGACATGCGTACTGCTGAAGAGATATCTGGTCTCTCAGCTACCTTTGAGAGCTATCTCCTAAAACCATCCTTATCATTATGAAGCAGAAGGACCCCCTTTTACCCCTGCTGTGAAGCCCGTGAGGGGGCCACATTCTTGAGAATGGCCCAGCAAGAAGGAGCATAATATGGATGCCTTCCCAGCATGGCATTGGGCCCCTGCAACCCTCTAATTGCAGGCTTGGATGTTTTTCTGTACAAAGTCTGTTGGCAGGCTGGGGTTACCCCTACCTCAGTCTTTCATGCACTGACAGTGTGAATTCAGTATTCAGTGGTTTTGTTTGTTTGTTTTTGAGACAGGATCTTGCAGTCCAGGCTGGCCTTGGACTCACTATGTGGCCCAGGCTGACTTTGAACTCGCAGTGATCCTCCTGCCTCAGCCTCCCTAGTGCTGGGATTATTGGCATGCACTGCCACACCTGGCTTCAGTGTCATTACTTTTATATAATTATTTTTGTTATCATTGTCAATTCAAAAAAATTAATGAGCATTTTCCATTCACTTGTTTTTCTTTGTATTTTCCATTTATTTTCCTTTCTTATTGCCACTGACATAAACAACCCCATCCCCAGCTCCCCTAAACCAAAATTCATCTGTGTCCAGCCCACCCAGTGGCCTGGTTAGCATGATTGAAACACCATTATATCCACACTGGGTTATTTTTGTGAAGTAATTGTAGCCTGAGGCTATTTCATCTTCAAACTGTGCTTTTTCACATGATTTCCAACATCTCCCTGGAGTCTAAACCAGGGGCGAACTTTTCCTGGCAAGGCCAGAGGATGTTTTCCAGCTTTGTGGGCCAAGGGGTGCGATCACTGATATTATGCAGGTCCTTGTGTTACAGGCATCTGAGTTAGATAGAACTATTATAGACAGTCAGACGGGGCTGTGCCCTCAAAAGAACCAGTGCAGAAGTTCAGATTCCTTGTGACCTCTGAGGACACAGGCACCTCCTGCTGTGGGCCAGCTCTCAAGAAAAAAGGCAGAGCAAATACAACCACCAAGTACAACCACGACAGTCCAAATAGTTCTCTATCACCCTGAGGAAGTCAGGAGTCAGCATCCCACCCCACTACAGGAAGAGTCACTGCTGTTAAGTGTCCCTGCTTACTACGTGACTCGCTTCCTCATTTGTTCCTGATTTAACAAATTTTACCTGAGCAATTAATCTTATTGGTTAATCAGAGTTCTGTCCCGCCTTATGCCCACCTTGCGAGTTCCCAGGCTTTCCTCACCTTGGACCCATCTCACCTTGTGGTTTTACTCTATAAAAGTCTCTAAAAATGACAGTCTTTGGCAATCTGCTAGGGACCCCTCCTATCCCTCAGACAGAAGCTTTTTTCCTCTCAATAAATATATTCTGTTCTAAACCTCCGTTGTTCCTGAAATTCATTCTTTGATTTTAGAGAACACGAACTCGTACCAGACATATAGTAGGCTGGGAGTTTCCTTCTCTATGTCATTGGCACCACCATCGTCACTGTCCAGCGTCAGAACGTTCCATCAGCCCTCCAAGCCCATGCCTATTCACAACTTTTCCCTTTCCTCTCTTCCCCCTGGGCCCTGCAGTCTTCTCAGTTTCGCTCTCTGGAGCTGCCTGTTCCACACATTTAATGTGAACAGAATCATATTGTGTATCTTTTGTGACTGCTTCTTACACCTTGTGTGTTTTCAAGGTTCATCCACATTGTAGCATATGTCAGTAATTTTTCATCTTTCCTAAGTGAAATTCTGTGCCCACCAATGTAGCTTCTTGTCTCCTGTGCCCCAGGTCCATCATTCTTTCTCTATGAGTTTACCTGTTGCAGGTATCTCACCTAAGTGGAATCAGATAGTATTTGTGCATGTTTGACTTTTGCTTAGCATCATGTTTTCTGAAATCTTCTGTTTTACCATGTATCTGAATTTTATTCTTTTTAAAGCCAAAACATATCCCCTTATATGGCTACAGATGTCAAAAAGAAAGATGAGAAGGAAAAGAAAATAGAAAAGAAAAGAAAGCAAAGGAAAGGAAAAGAGAAGAGGATGAGCCAGGCATGGTGGCATGTGCCTATAGTCCCAGCATTTGGGAGGCTGAGGCAGGAGGATCTGCAAACTGAAGGCCAGTCTGAACCTATGCACAAGATAAGAAGAAGATGCCATGTAGGAGAGGTGGCATAGAGGTGGGCAACAGAGGCGGGTACATTTTTGCTCCTGAAAAGGGTCCAGACTGTGAGCAAACGGGGAGGAGGGCCTTGTACTTTGTGGCTGATCGCACACAATAAGATCGGGTCTCCAAGTACAATACATATTGTAAAAGTGAAAGGGACAGAAACTGCTCAAAAGGAAAGAACAACTGAGATAGGAGAAAAGAAAGAAAAGATGATATAGATGTATATATCTATATATTTGCAAGATAACTATAGTACTAATCTCTGTTAATTCATCAAAAAGTTTGTGCTTTCATTGTTCAATTGTTTGATCATTATTTTCATGTCTATACCTTGTAACCGAACAACTGTTTTTTTGTTGTTGTTGTGCTATTTTTTGTGTTTTGTTTGTTTGTTTGTTTGTTTTTTGTGGTACTGAGGATTGAACTCACAACCTTGGGTTTGCCAGGCAGGTGCTTACACCGCTGAGCTAAATCCCCAGCCCCTGAACAACTACTTTGAAGATAATATGCAACATATTAACCAATGTTAATCTCCTATTATTTTGCTTTGAAATTCTGTATCATCATTTTTATGGTTTTTATTCTTGTTTCCTTAAAAAAAAGACCAAAAAAAAAAAAAAAAAAAAAGATCGGGCCTCTCTTTGAGTGCAGGTGAAGTTTCCCCCCCAAAAAGGGCATCTATCATAGGTGAAGGCAAAAGGAAACGGCCTCTGGGTGGAATACGATTGGGTGACGTCTGTCTGTCCCGGTTTCAGCGCCCGCCCACTGAACTCAGGGATCACACCTCTGGGAAGCTGGCGGCACCGCACACACTGTGGGGAGGGGAGGAAGAGACGCGGAGCGGGGGGCGCTCACCGGCCTCCTCTGCCCTCCACACCCTCCTCATTGGCACTCAGGGTCCCTGCCCCGTGGCCCTCACCCTTCATTTGACCTTCACGAGTGACCCCTCCCACCTTTAAAGGACCTCAAAGCACCTACCAGCAGCTGCCCTGGGCACAGCCCACTTTCAAGGGACCCCTTTCCCAGCCACTGGAGACCCCAGCGCCTCCCTCCACCCGCTTTTCCAGGTCCCAAGCTGACGTCCTTTCTTCCGCAAATCAGAAACTGCTCTCTGCCCTTGGAGTGACCCTCTCTGCTCTGGATCAGCTTGTTTGTTTGTTTGTTTGTTTGTTTGGTGGTACTGGGGATTGAACCCAAGGCCTTCACACTGGGCTGCAAGCTCAATCTATTTGTTTGTTTGTTTGTTTGTTTGTTGACAGGGTCTCACCATTTAGTCCAGGCTGGCCTAGAACTTGTGGTTCTCCTCTAAAGGAGCCTCAGCTTCCAGAATGCTGAAATTAGAGTCGTGCATCACACGTGGCTGTTTATCTCCAGACAGGATCTCAGTAGGTGGCTAAGTTACCCAGCCCGGACTCAGTCTTGCAATCTTCCTGCCTCAGCCTCCCATAGTGCTGGGATTATAGGTGAGACACCACACCAGCTCAGTCAGCTTCTCAAAAGAGCTACCCCCTTTCCTAGTTCCTTCTGCCTCACGTCCCTCCTACCCCGCACTGGCATTCTGGCTTTTGTCCTTGTGCTCCTCTGAAACTGCCCAGGCAGACTAGTCGTGTTCCCCAAGTTGCACAATCTGGGGGATCTACTGTACACATCTTACTGGAACTTTCTGGAAGCTTCTGGCACAGTGGTGCTAGTCCTCTTGGGGAAACACCCCTCCCTTGGCTCCACAGCTGCATTTCCTGCCGGTTCTACTTCTCCAAACATGTCTTTTCTCCCTCCGTGGCCTCTTCCTTCTGCCCCTCTCAGGCAGTGGCTTTGGGGTCAGAGGAGTCTAGCGCTGTCCTTTTCTATTTTCCCTTCCAAAGCCACTTCCACGCCCGGGTCACCTCCATTCCTCAGCTGGCTCATTCCTGCTCATTAGGCCTCACCTGAGCCTGTCCTGGGCCCCTTCCAAGTCCCTAGGCGAGTGAGCTTCCCCCACCCCTGACATTTAGAGGGAAACCGTGAAAACACTTGTCCTTCCGTGTCTCCCTCACACTGTCACTGTGTGCTGTGTGTGTCTCCTCACCCGGCGCCAAGCCCATGGTGAGTGTTCCATGACTTCTGCGTTACATAAACACCAGGGCTGACCACGGAAGGAAGGTGGGGTGCGTGATGGGGAAGAACTCAGATGAACCCCAGGTTCCGGGAGAACTGGAAGCCAGTGAGGCATTGTTCTCCAGAGACAGGGGACCCAGAGACCGCACAGAGACATAGAGACAGGAGAGGGGGGCTTCTCATGGGAAGTTGCTCACGCGATCATGCACGAAGGGTCCCACCGTGAGCCATCTGCAGCTGGAGACCGGGAGCACCGGTGCGACCTCGCCCGAGTCTGGGGCCTGGCACGGTGTCTGGAGCAGGAGGAGAGTGAGGGAGCCGCCTTCCCTCGGCCCTTTTGTTCCATCCCTGCGCCCAGTGGATTGGATGCTGCGTACCCACTCGCTCGGTGGGGAGTGGGGGGGGCCCTTACCCAATCTTCTGATCAAATGCCAATCTTTTCTGCAAACACCTTCACAGAAACACCCAAAATTAATGTTTTACCAGCCACCTGGACTTCTCTCAACCCAGGCAAGTCGACACAGAAGATGGACCAGCAAGGAAGCCACGAGGGAAGCAAATTACAGGCAAAACGCAGGCACCTCCGGTGCCAGCCTGGGAGAATCAGGCTTCATTCAGCGGGGGGATAATTTGAACCCAGAGCCCATTGAAACACATAGTCTTGTGTTGGGGATGCAAACAGAGGGATACTCTGACCGTAAAGTAGGCCAGGCATGGCACACACCTGTAACCCCAGCACTTGAGAGGATGAGGCAGGAGGGTCGCCGTGAGTTCAAGGCCAATTTGGACTACATAGCAAAACCCTGTCTCAAAAAACAAACAAAAAAGACAGTAAAGTAGAACAAAGTAGAAAGAAGCAAAGTTAAGCTGTTGAAATCAGGGATGTTGTCACCCCGAGGATGTAGTGACTACACAGACACGACTATTCTGAGGAACTAGTTGTGCATGTCTGTGTATGTGTGTTTGAGACAGTCTCCCTATGTAGTCCACGCTACCCTTGAACTCATGGCAATCCTCCTGCCTCAGCCTCCAGAGTGCTGGGAGTACAGATGTGCACCACCATGTCAAGGGTGGGCTCTGAGGCAGTGAGTCAGGTCCAGGGAGAGGAAGTGGTTCAAGATAGTCTCTCAGGAAGCTGTGTTCTAGGAAGTAGGAATGTGTGTGCCAGAGATGAAGGGTTGTTTTTATTTTTATTTTCCAGTGCTGGGGACAAAATCTACAGCCTCATTCCTGCTAGGCAAGTGCTCTACCACTGAGCTATACCCCTAACCCAAAGATTTAATTCTAAATTTTCCTTTAACCCTACAATAAATGTGTCATGCAGTTCATGTTGGTTAGGGGAGAGAAGGTATAGAGTCCTGACTTCACCATTGCCTTTCTGGGTGACTTTGAGGAACTCATGTAACCCAAGGACCTCAGAGCTCCTAATCTATGACCTCGAGATAAGTCTATCTGACCCATCTACCTCTAGGTTGACATGAAGACCAAATGAGGTCATTGTTGTAAACGTGCATTCTGCAAATGTTTTCTATAGTCCTTGACAAATGAAAGTTTTTGTGTAAAAGGCTAATCTAGCTGATAAGGCTACTGGAAAAAACGTTGCGTGGAATTTAGGGTCTTTCTGTCCTGGTTGCTGACCATCTCGTTACTGACAGAACCTGGTACAGCTGCTCTTCATTGGTCACATGCTCCCTGGCAGGCACTAAGTTAGTGACGCTGTTGACACAATGACAGGTGGGAAACACCTCGCTTTCCCCAGCGAGCCTGCACGCTGGTAAATCTGGAAAACTAGAAGTGTCTAACTGAGCACCTGTACTCCTGAGCTCATGTTTTAGGACATGAGATGACACCCAAGAAATAATGTTAGGGACAAGGCCTAAAAAAGAATGATAAGAAGAGCGGGCTGGGGTCAAGGTTGTAGGAGCCACGTTAAGTCATGTGGCAGAGAAGAAGGAAGGAGGAAACTTTATTGTGGGACTTAAAGGAAGCTTAGTTATGCAAGGTGCTGGGAAAAAACAAAACATTATAGAAAAGGAGTAGCACATACAACATCCTGCGCCAGGAAAGAACGCGTCACCTTTAAAGAACTGTAAAGCAGTCACAGAGGCCAAAAACACATCCTGGAGGAAAGGTAACCTCTGTAGCAAATGGTGCTGGGAAAACTGACTGTCCACGTGCAGAAGACTGAATCCAGACCCTTAGCTCTCGCCACGTACTAAACTGAAATCCAAGTGGCTCAAGAGCTCAGTGTTAAAGCAGAAATACTGAATCTGCTGGAAGATAAAATCAGTAAAACTCTCGAGGTCACAGTGTTACAGGTAGCTGAGTTAGTTAGAAATATTATAGGCAGTCAGACAGGGCTAGGTCCTCGAAGGAGCCAGTGCAGAAGCCCAGATACCCTGCAACTGTGGGGGAGACAGATACCTCCTGCTGTGGGCCAGGCCTCAAGACAAAAGATCAAACAAATACACTCACATCCTAAGAATTGATAGTGTAAATAGGTCTCTATGACCCTGAGGAAGCCAGGAGTCACCATTCCAACCCCCTAGGGAAGAGTCATTGCTCTTTTTTTTTTTCTTTTGGTATTGGGAATCGGACTCACCCTCCAGCCTGCCAGGCAGGCGCTTATGCCGAGTCACTGTTCCTTAAGCATGTCTGCTTGCTACTTGACTCGCTTCCCCATTTGTCTTCAATTTAGTCAATTTTAGCTGAGCAATTAATCTTACTGGTTGACCATAATTCTGTCCCACCTCATGCACACCTGCCTTGCGAGTGCCCCTGTTTTCCCCACCCTAGACCCGCCTCACCTCGTGATTTTGCTCTGTAAAATCCCTAGAAAAGACACCCACTCAGGACCCCTTCTCTCTCTCCCTCCCCCCTCCCCCTGCCCCCTTCCCTCTCCCTCTTTCTCTCTCTCTCAGACCCAAGTTTTCTTTCTCTCAATAAATACATTCTACTCTTAACCTCCATTGCTCCTAAAATTCATTCTTCCATTTTACACAGCATGAACTCATACCGGACATATAGTAGGTTGGGAGTTTCATTCCCCTATATCATTTAGAGGCCTCCCACCAAGATCATTGACCAGAGCTAAGAGTTTGCTTTTGTTTTCATAGACTCTGGACTGGGCCTCGTTTAGGTAACAGATTTTTATGCTTCAAATTTTGCTTTTTCTTTGCCCATTGCTTATAATTATTTGTGCCTTGTCTTTGCCCACTATTTATAACTGCTATATCTCTTATATAGTTTGTTAAAATGATGATATACCTAAGTTAAAACATGGGACGTTTATAAGGTTTTGTTCTTGGAACATGTTACACTTAAACTAGTTACTAAATTTACTGGTACTCCTTGCTTGACTTTATTTAGACAATAGTGCTACAGAAAATGTTAGTACACTTCTGGTAGACTTTTAATATCAATTTTTGTAAAATGGGTTTTAAATAAAATCTAGCTCAGACTTAGAAAATATACATGCCTATAATAAAATCAGGACTCCTTCCAACATTCATTTATTTATTTATTTATTTATTTAGTGGCACCAGGGATTAAACTCACAACCTCGCACCTGCCAGACAGTTGCTTAAGCCATTGAGCCAAACTCCCAGCCCTAGTTTTTTGAGGCAGGGTTGCACTATGTAGCTCAGGCTGACCTTGTGCTTGCTTTGTAGCCTAAGTTGGCCTCGAACTTACAGCGCTCCTCCTACCTCAGCCTCCCCAGTGCTGGGATTAAAGGCGTGTGCCACCACACCCGGCTCCTTCCAACATTTAAATAGCACTAGGCTGGTGGGCGACCTCAGGTCACTAGGACAGAACAGTTCTGATCCTCCTCTACACTCTAGAGGGAATGTCAAGCCTGATCTGCTTCAGTATCTTTTCCCCCATTTTGTACTTTCCTTTTTAGAGGCATGTAAAATTAGAAAGAAAAGAGCTCTGTTGTTCTAAACTTTTCTTCCTAAATTAATCCCATAAAAAATGGGATTAATTTGCCAATGCCAAAGACAGGGAAGTCATCTTGCTACAGGCAACTGAGTAAGACAGAAATATTATAGGCAGTCAGACAGGACTAGGCCCTCAAGGAAACCCGCACAGAGGACCAGAGGTCTTGGTGACCTTGAAAGAGACACACACCTCTTGCTGCAGGCCAGATATCAAGACAAAAGGCAAGACAAATACACCCATATGCTAAGGATTGATATTCTAAATAGTTCCATAGCATCCTGAGGAAGTCAGGAGTCAGCATCCCACCATTTTACAGGAAGAGTCATTATCATTAAACATCCCTCGCTTACTACTTGACTTGCCTCCCCATTTGTCCTTGATTTAATCAATTTTACCTAAGCAACTGATCTAAGTGGTTAACCATGGTTTTGTCCCACCTTATGCCTGTCTGCCTTGCGAGTTCCCAGTTTTCCCCATCATGGTTTTATTCTATAAAAGTCCCTAAAAATGACAGAGTCCCTGGCAACCCACTCAGGCCCCCTTCTGTCCCTCAGACAGAAGTTTTCTTTCTCTCAATAAATCTTCTGGTTTTACCCTCCTTTGTTCCTAAAATTCACTCTTCGATTTTAGAGAACACAGACTCGCGCCGTACCTATAGTAGGTTGAGAGTTTCATTCCCCCACGTCATTCAGAGGTCTGAAATCATTTTTCCTATATCAATCTTAGATGAGATACACATACCCCATCTCTGAGTCAGATGAGACATTGGAATTTAGCCCATCCAAGAGAACACACATAAAAGCCATGTCCCAGCTTCATGTTCTGGGCAAGTCTCCTCCAGAGACTGAAGCTGAGGCGCAGTGGAAAGAATCAACTTCTGGGTGAAACCAGAAGGAGCTGTTTCCAAAAGCGCCACACTTATGGGACCAAAACACGTTTAGACTAAGGAGGCTCTCCAACTTTTCAAGTTGTGGACTTTAAAACCTTTATTGTAAATTTATAAAGCACTAGGTAATGATCTTGCTCAGGTTTCTAACTATCCCTTATAGAACTTTGACAAACAATGGTTACTCTGCCAGCTAATTAAACACTCCTATAGCAGATGCCTGTTTTTTTGCGGCACCGGGGTTCGAACTCACAGCCTCACGCCTGCCAGACAGGCGCTTAAGCCATTGAGCCAAACTCCCTAGTTTTTTTTTTTGGCTCAGGCCGGCATTGCGCTCGCATTGTAGCCCAAGCCGGGCCTCGAACTCACAACGCTCCACCTACCTCAGCCTCTCAAGTGCTGGGATTAAAGGCGTGTGTCACCATGCCCGGCTGGCTAATGGAATGTTGACCAGACAGACAGCTGAATTCCTTTCTGGAGACTGACCTCTGGTTACCTGGGCCAACAGAAACTGAAAACAACTCAGGGTTCATGGCCAGGGTGATCTCCGGTGGACACCCAAAATGGTTCCTCAGTGGAAATTGGCTCGTGACCACAGAAAATCTCCACTTACCTATCTACTTATATCTCTCTGCTAGTAAACTAAAGTGTTCCCTAAACTTTTCAGGCAGTTAGACTATCTCTCTCAGAAATTAGGCTGAGACAGCCTGCAATAGCTATTTATATTTCAAAGACACTAGTAAGGAATGATTTACATTTGTGCCTTACATATGTTAACTAAGAGAAAAAGAGATTTCCGTCAACCGTTTCTGTGCTTAAAAACTGATGTGCCTTTACTAACAGGTAAAATGTAATTGGCAGATGATAACTATGTTTAACCTGTGTGCTTCAGTTAAAGCATAGCCGTGTCCCACTGCTAGGAAAGCTTGCCTAGGTAATTAGATAAAAGACACAACTGTCTTGGAGACTTGGCCTGAGGGCCCAGGGCGGAGTTCAAGTTTATTTGCTATCCTTATCTATCTCTGAAGGAATCTCCTTCACAGAACAGCCAGAGATGTGCTCTAACTCACCTTTTTACAATAAACAAAAAGCTACGGTATATTATAAAGTTATGCTCCCTTCTTTAAGCAGTCCTGTCACAACTAGGCTTATGGAAACAAACTTCACGAGCTCCCTGGAAAGATAAGATTGTGTGCTAGTTGGAGGGTGGATAGGCTGGCTGAATTTATCTTCTGCTCTCTCCAGAGGGGGCCTACCTGCCCTGGAGTGGAATCAACCTGAAAGACCTCAAGGACATTGATCAAATAGGAATAAGAAAGGGACACCTAATTATCTCTTTTTTGCATAGTTAGGTAACTCACTGTCAAAGTCTAATGCACTACGGGGCTAGAGACATAGCTCAGCAGAAGGTCCTGAGTTCAGTTCCTGGTACTAAAAAACATTCCATACCCTTATGCCTTGCTTTTTACTTTACAGACATGGGCAACTCAAGGCCAAAGCTCTTTACTCCTTTGGAATGCATTCTTAAGCACTGGAAGATGTTCGACCCTTCCATGCTGAAAAAGAGCTGTTCGATATTTCTCGCCATGTGTGCATGATCTACCTCCTAGAGCCATAATAGAATACAGAGGGAAGTATTAATTATGATGTTCTTTTACAGCTAAAATCATACTGTAAGAAAGAGGAAAGATGATCAGAATTTCTGTATTTTAAAACTTTCTTTACATTAAGAAATAATTCTTATTTAGGCTCCAAGTGTAATTATAATCCTTATGACCCCCATTCATAGGTCTGTTTCTCTCAATGACTTAAAGGAAATTAATCTAGAACTAGGAAAATTTTCAGATGACCGTAATAAGTACTTTGAGGTTCTTAGAGGACTTACTCAGACTTATAAGCTAGGCTGAAAGATGTAATGTTAATTTTAAATAAAAAATTGACTTCTATTGAAAGATAAGCATCATTACAAGCTGCTATTGCACTTGGAGATGAATATCATATTGTTAATTTTAGAAGGCCAGAAGATAGACAGGGAAATTACCAATTCCCACTGAGGCACAAGCAGTTCCCACCCAAGACCTCAAGTAGCCTGACAATAAAACAGGAGATACTGTCAAGTGTGTATTCTTGAAGGTCTAAGAAGGACAAAAACCAAGCCTTCTGGTTATTTAATTTATTTTTTGTGTGTGTGTGGCACCGGGATTTGAACTTACAAACCTTGTGCCTGCCAGGCAGGTGCTTAAGCCACTGAGCCAAACTCCCAGCCCTAGTTTATTGAGACAGGGTCGCACTATGTAGCTCAGGCCGGCCTTGCACTTGGCATTGTAGCCCACACGGGCCTCAAACTCACAACACTCCTCCTACATCAGCCTCCCAAGTGCTGGGATTAAAAGCATGCACCACCACGCCTGGCTTCTTCTGGTTATTTTAAATTGTCAGCTATTTTTCAGGAGGGAGATGAAAACCCCTCTGACTTCTTAGATCATTTACTCAAGGCACTAAAGAAGCATACTTTCCTAGATTCTGATTCAATAAAGGGACAAATTCTACTTAAGACATGTTTATTACTCAGTCAATCCCAGATATTAGAAAAAAATTATAATTATGGATAGTCAGACAGGGTTAGGTCCTCGAAGGAGCCAGTACAGAAGGCCAGATACCTTGCAACTGGGGAAGACAGACACCTCCTGCTGTGAGCCAGACCGGGAGTTTGGCTCAGTGGCTTAAGCGCCTGCCTGGCAGGCGGGAGGTTCTGAGTTTGATCCACGGTACCAAAAAAAAAAAAAAACTCAAAAGATCGAACAAATACACCCACATCCTAAGGACTAGTAGTCTAAATAGGTCTCTATCACCCTGAGGAAGCCAGGAGTCACCATTCCAACCCCCTATGGGAAGAATCACTGCTCTTTAAGCATGCCCACTTGCTACGTGACTTGCTTCCCAATTTGTCCCCAGTTTAGTCAATTTTACCTGAGCAATTAATCTTACTCATCGATCATAGTTCTGTCCCACCTCATGCCCACCTGCCTTTCGAGTTCCCATGTTTTCCCCACCTTAGACCCGCCTCACCTCGTAGTTTCCCTCTATAAAATTCCTAGAAAAGATGGGGACTTGGGCAATCCACTCGAGACCCCTTCCGTCTCTCTCTCAGATAGAAGCTTTCTTTCTCTCAATAAATACATTCTACTCTTAACCTCCATTGTTCCTAAAATTCATTTTTTGATTTTAGAGAACACAAACTTGTACCGGACATATAGTAGGTCGGGAGTTTCGTTCCCCTGTATCAATAGGTGTAAGCAAGGACTTTCCAATTGCACAAGAAATAACAGCAAGGATCAAATCAAATTAAAAAGCTTCTGCACAGCAAAGGAAACAACAGAAGGAAGAGACAACCCATAGAATGTGAAAAAAATTTTGCCAGCCACACTTTAGACAGAATATAGAATCTAGAAAGAACTTGAAAAATTAGACATCCCCAAAATAAAAGACCTAGTCAAAAAATGGGCAACTGAAATGAATAGACACTGCTCATAAGAAGTACAAATGGCCAATAAGTACATGAAAAAATATTCCACCTTGCTGATCATTAGAGAAATGCAAATTAAAACAACACCAAGCTGGGCACGGTAGCGCATGCCTGCAATCCCAGCACTCAGGAGGCTGACAGAGGAGAATCACTGTGAGTTCAAGGCCAATCTGGGCTACATAGTGAGTTCAAGGCCAGCCTGGGCTACATAGTGAGTTCAAGGCCAGCCTGAACTACATAGTGGGACACTGTCTCAAAAAACAAAAGAAAAAAAACAAAACAAAACAATAAACAGACAAACAAACCACTGAGATTCCTCTTACTCCAGAAAGAATGGCCAATATCAAAAGACCAGATAATAGCAAATGCTGACAAGGTTGCAGAGAAAGAAGAACCCTTGCACATGGTTGATGGGAGTATAAACTAGTACAATCACTATGGAAATCAGCATGGAGATGCCTCAAAAAACTAAAACTACAAATTTTATTCTACCCATCTATTCCCCTTCTATGTGTCTTCCCAAAAGACATCATATTACTGTGATCCGCACATACTCCTATCTATAGCAGCACAACTCATAATAGCTCCATCTTGGAGGTGGCCTCTGTGCCCATCAATAGACAGATGGATGAAGCAAAGTGTCGGGTGTGCACAGTCGAGTATCGCTGTGCCATAAAGGAAGAGATACGTGAATCCTCTGCAGGTAAATGGTTGCAGCTTGAGAACATCATGTTAAGTGAAATAAATCAGACACACAAGCTTAAACATCACATAGTTTCAAAGCCAGGCGTGGTGGCGCACGCCTTTAATCCCAGCACTCGGGAGGCTGAGGTAGGCGGAGCGTTGTGAGTTCGAGGCCGGCTTGGGCTACAACTCGAGCGCAAGACTGGCCTGAGCTACATAGTGCGACCCTGCCTCAAAAAAAAAAAAAAAAAAAAAAAAAAAAATCACATAGTTTCTCCTGAATGAAAAACTCAAAGTATAAATAAAGAGGAAAGTAAAAGACCGATAAGATGGGTGTGTGGGGGGACGCCCATAATACAAGAACTCAGGAAGCTGAGGCAGGAGGAGCATCAAAAGTTTGAGGCCAGCCTAGGCTACATAATGAGCCCCTCGCTCAAAAAACATTAATAAGTAAACAAATAAACAAAAGGAAACAGGCAGGTAGATGTTTTGCACATGTAAGGGAACATAAAAAGAATTAAGATTATCATGTATCTATTCCAACCAACTACCTACACAGCACGTAATCACTGCATGTGGCCAGCGTATACTGAACAAAGCAGTCGTGGGTCTGGGAGGCGTCAGGGAGGCGACAGCGGATGACAGGAGACAGCAGAGGAGTCGGCGCTGCAGACTGAGCGGGGCTTCTGCGCAGGCAGCAGAGAGCTGGATCAGGGAAGTGATGGGGCCACGCTGGCTTTTTAGATCATTGTAGTGTTTCCCATAGAAGTTGCATCATTTTATATTTCTGCCCAAAATACAGGAGAAGGATTCCAGCTTCTCTGCATTTTTGCCAACACCTGTTATTTTTCTATTTTTACGACCGCCATCTCAAGGTACAGTACATGAGGTAGCATCCTGACTTTGAGTTGTGTTCCCCTAATGTTACTGATGTTGAGCATCTTTTATATCTTTCCTTCAAAATGTTTGCCATTTTTCTGTCCTCTTTGAAGAGATGCCTGTTCAAGCTAGGCGTGGTGGTGTTATGAGAGTCTCCTGGCTATGCCAAAATGTTATCGGCTAGCTCCTTCTAAAAGTAGCTCACCAATGAAACATTACCGGGTTTGGGGCTGCTCGCCTGTCTTTCCAGAGTTAGATTCCAGGTTCTTCTCATCTCCAACAAAGAATAGAACAAAACAAGCAAAAAGCAGTGGCAGAATTTATTTGAAAAAGTAAAAGTGAAGGCTGGGAGAGAAACTGGCTCTTCAGAGTGAGCTTGGACGGAGAAAGATGAAAAAGCAAGACACAAGTACACTTGGGAGAAAGCAGAGTGGAATATTGTGAGGAAAGCCACCATAGCAAGCTCTTCCTGACATCTAAGTCTTTTTATACTGCCCAAATAGAGAGGAAACCCACGAGAACATCTACATATGGGTCTCGAGAGGTGGTGCTGGGATCCCATACCTCAGGCTGATGTCAGGTCTTGGCAACCTATTGAAAACCTGCTGGAGTTCTTGTGAGAAGTTCAGGTGCAGGGTTTTGGGAACTGTTCTGCGCATGTGTTCTGGAATCTCGAAATTAACAGGTCACGCCTACGTCTCCAGCCAGTTTTGCCACATCCTAATCTCCTATGTCAGTGGTGCACACCTGTAATCATAGTATTTCGGAAGCCTGGGGTAGGAGGATCTCAAATTTGAGCCCAGGCTGAGCAATTTAGCAATTTAGCAAGACCCTGTCTCAAAGTTGGAAATAAGACTGAAGGCCAGCCTGAACTGCATAGTGAGACCCTTTCTCAAAAAAGAAAAAAAAATTGAATGTTATTTTTATGTATATCTAAAATGTACCCAAAAATTAATTTTTAAAAAAGCTTTTTTCTGGTATCAGGGAATGATAAAAAAGTTTTTTCTTTTAAGCTTTTGGAGAGACATACTAAAAACTCTCATACAATCATGGAAAGCTATAAACAAAATAAGGAAAGATGTTGGGAGAGGTTGAAGCTGGAAATTGACCTAGAGCATGACCCAGACATGACCCTACCAAAGTAACAAAGAGCACTGGGGTCAAACAGGTGAAAAAATTGCTACAGCCCAGAAAAACAGCAAGCTCCTAGACAATCCAGGCAATGGGTTGCTAGGTAGAGAGGCTGAAATTGACGTCATCCTTTTTTTTTTTTTTCAGCACTGGGGATCAAACTCACAGCCTCACACCTGCCAGACAGGCGCTTAAGCCACTGAGCCAAACTCCCCGCCCTAGTTTTTATGAGGCAGGGTCGCACTATGTAGCTCAGGCCGGCCTTGCACTCACGTTGTAGCCCAAGGCGGCCTCAAACTCACAACGCTCCTCCTACCTCAGCCTCCTGAGTACTGGGATTAAAGGTGTGCGCCGCCACGCCCAGCTCATGACGTCATCCTTCTGGGTATATAAATAAACACACAGTGTGGGTTGAGCAGTACCTTTCTTGCCATCAGGATAGTAAGGGTTCCATCTGACTCCAGCTTTGTCTTTTCTTTATTTTTCTCATCCTCTCCGGGGCCTTCACACCAAGAACCTCAGGAGCCACATGGGTCATGGCAGAAAGATACAAATTAGGAAATAATATTTGTGTTGTCCCTAATTGATTTTTTTTTTTTTTTTTTTTTTTTTTTTTTTGCGGCACCGGGGATTGAACTCACAGCCTCATGCCTGCCAGACAGGTGCTTAAGCCACTGAGCCAAACTCCCAGCGCTAGTTTTTTTTGAGGCAGGCTCGCACTGTATAGCTCAGGGTAGCCTTGCGCTCACATTGTGGCCCAAGCTGGCCTTGAACTCACAAGGCTCCACCTACCTCAGCCTCCCAAGTGCTGTGTTGTCCCTAATTGAGAAAAATTGTTATACAAAATATTTTTAAAGCTGCAAGTAAGCTGGGCGTGGTGGCATACGCCTTTAATCCCAGCACTCAGGAGGCTGAGGTAGGAGGAGCATTGTGAGTTCGAGGCCAGCTTGGGCTACAATGTGAGCACAAGACCGGTCTGAGCTACACAGTGCGACCCTGCCTCAAAAGACCAGGACCGGAAGTTTGGCTCAGTGACTTAAGTGCCTGTCTGACAGGCGCGAGTTTGTAAGTCCAATACCCAGTGCTACAAAAAAAAAAAAAAAAAAAAAAATGCTGCAAGTAATGAGGAAAGGACAAACAATACAAAAAGGAAAATAGACAAGGAATGATTTCTTTCTCTTTCTTTTTGTTTTGTTTTGTTTTTCTCTTTTTTTATCCTTGAGACTGGTTCTCGCTATGCAGTTCAGGCTGGCCTTGAACTCACTTTGTTGCCCAGGCTGGTCCTCAAACTTGAAGTGATCCTCCTGCCTCAGTCTCTCAAGTGCTGGAATTATAGGCATGCACCAATTCACCTGGGAAAAAGAATGATTTCTATGACCAATAAACATGTGAAACATAAATAAAAGAAACTCAACTTCCATAGGCAGCAAGGTACCATTTTGTGTCCTTCTCATGGCAAATATTAGCAATCCTGGCTGTGTCCAACAGGAACAAAGCAGCTAAAGTAGCAGGTCTGACTCCCAATGACCCAGGGAACAGAGGACTTTTTTCTCACATGACAAGAAGGCCCAGGACAGGGGACTGTGGTCATAGGTTTCGTGTCTCAGTCAGACACTGGCAAGGTCACTGGTGTCACCTGGGCATCTCATCAGATTTTTTTTTTTTTGGTACCGGGGATCAAACTCACAACCTTGTGTCTACCAGGCAGGTGCTTAGGCCACTGAGCTAAATCCCCAGCCCTATTTTTTAAGCCAGGTTCTTGCAATGCAGTTCAGGCTGGCCTTGAACTCACTTTGTAGCCCAGGCTGGTCTCAAACTCACAACGATCCTCTTGCCTCAGCCTCCCAAGTGCTAGGATTAAAGGCGTGTGCCACCATACCTGGCTCTCACCAGATTTTATTTTATTTATTTATTTATTTGCAGCACCGGGGATCAAACTCACAACCTCACGCCTGCCAGACAGGCACTTAAGCCATTGAGCCAAATTCCCAGCCCTAGCTTTTTGAGGCAGGGTTGCACTATGTAGCTCAGGCCGGTCTTGTGCTCTAGTTGTAGCCCAAGCCGGCCTCGAACTCACAATGCTCCTCCTACCTCAGCCTCCCAAGTGCTGGGATTAAAGGTGTGTGTCACCACACCCAGCCTCTCACTAGATTTTAAAGCCAGAATCAGAGAAGAAAGAGCAAAGCTAATACATTAATCCTCTCTGTCAGAAAAGCAAAGGCTCTGCAAACTTTCCAACCAATGCTTGTTCAAAATATTTCCAATCTGAGAGACATAAAATGATCTAACCAACATCTGTGTACCCACAATCATGTCGTGACAAGTGCTGATATTTTGCCAATTTTGCTTCTAACTTTTTCCTTTATAAAACATAAGTGATATGATACTCAGACTGTGTTGCATGACCACCCCAGAGGAAGCAGGTGTTGTGCTTCCCTGTATCTATGATAGAGGAAAGCCAGGCAGAAAGAGTTGGGACAGGTTTTCAGCAAGCCCAGCCAATGCCTGGAAATGCCAATAATAACAAGTGCTGGTGAAGATCCGAATACAGAAGAAAGCTTACACAGGTGGGCAAGAGTATACAAGGCCTCCCTGCCTGCGGACAACAACTTGCCCATATCTAGCTGTGATTGTTAACTGATTGTGTCAACTTGAGTGAGAAACACCCAGCTAAACTGGGTCAGCATAGTGCTGGGTGTGGTGAAAAGATGAACTGAGGACAAAAGACCCACTCTGAGTGTGGGTGGCTCCAACCACCAGGCTTGTCGCCAGAGTGGAATAAAAGGGAAACGAAGAAGGCAGGCTGGCTTCTGTGTCTCCAGAGGGGCACGGGATTCACCTTCACCTGGGACATTGTCTCCTGGCTTCCAGCCAGACCCTTCGGCCTCCTGATAGGGACTCTCGAGGGACACCACTGAGCTCCAGGCCTTCGGCTGCATCCTTCGGATCTCCAGCGCAGATGGCCCCTTGCACGCTTCCACACCTGCCTCTGTGGGCGGTCAGTGTAAGCCGATCTTGAAAATCCTTATGTGTTTGTGTATCTTGCATTAAATCTCTTTTCTTTAGTAAGCACTGAATGATATACCAGTAAATGTGAAGATCTAGATATAGGCAGTCCAGGGCAACTTTTTCTGGTTACTTTGGGTTGTGAAGCCTGTATATACTTGTGTAAAGAGACCTACAAGTGTTCATTTCAGCTTTTTTTTTAATTTGCAAAAAAATTGGAAAGAGTCTATATGTCCCTCAATGGAAGAACTAACATACACATTTTATAATGGGCAATCAGCCAGGAATGGGGCACATGCCTGTAATCCAGCACTCGGGTGGCTGAGGAAGGAGGATTGCTCCTTGTTTGAGACCAGCCTGGGCAACAAAGTGAGCTGAAGGCCAACCTGAGCTGTATAGTGAGACCCTATCTCAAAAAAAAGAAAAGAAAAAAAAAATACAATGGCCAATCAAAGGAATGCTGCACAATCACTAAAATGAGTGAGCTCAGCCTATGTATGTTGGTGTGGATAACTCTATAATACTGAGGCAAAGGGCCAGTTACAAAAAGGGACATGAACCAGGCGTGGTAGCGCACACCCATAATCCCAGCACTCGGGAGACTGAGGCAGGAGGATCTTTGTGGGTTGAGACGAGCCTGGGCTATAGAGTGAATTGAAGTCCAGCCTAAACTGCATAGTGAGACCCTGCCTCAAAAAGACAAAAAAAAAAAAGACAAAAACAAACAAACAAACAAAAAAAACCCCAAGGGATGTGGTTCTATTTATGTGAAATTAAATGCACACAAAATGATGCCATGTGTTATGGATTGAAAACTGGTGGTCAACTTAGCACCAGCTGAATTACATCAGCATGTTGTCGAGTATAGAGTGTCCATCTGAAGAAAGTTACCAGCATAAATAGAGATGTGGAGAAGAAGAGCAAGGCGTTGGGGGTTCTTTCAAGAATTGCTGGGTTTTTTTTGTTGTTTTTTTTTGTTGTTTTTTTTTTGCGGCACCGGGAATCGAACTCACAACCTCACACCTGACAGACAGGTGCTTAAGCCACTGAGCTAAACTCCCGGCCCTGGTTTTTTGAGGCAGGGTCGCACTATGTAGCTCAGGCCGGCCTCGCGCTCATGTTGTAGCCCAAGCCAGCCTCGAACTCACAACGCTCCGCCTACCTCAGCCTCCCAAGCACTGGGATTAAAGGCATGCACCACCACGCCTGGCAAGAATTGCTGTTTTGAGCCAATGGTTCTCCCAGAGGCACTTATCATGCTGGCTTCCCCAGTATGGATTCGGCCATTATCATCGGAGGAGCTCGGGACCTCATCTATGAGAGTGGCTGTGGTTCACCTTGGGGGAGCTCTGCTCCTCACATTGAGCATGGCTTCCTGGCTCTGGAGGGGAAGATGTGTGCTGGAGAAGCTTGTCACACTGGGCTTCCTGACCTGTGCTTGACTGTTCTCTTCACCAGAGGAGCTCGGGACCTCGTTGCCACTGAGGATGGCTGTGGTGCTCTTCAGGGCAACCCCACTCCTTATTTTAAGCGCGACTTCTTGGCTCCGGTGTAAAACCCTCAACCTACTGCACAGCTCCTTTACCCTGCTGGCATAGACTTTCTAGTTTCCACCGCTGACCTTTGGCCTTCCCAGCACAGAACTGTAAAATAGACTGGCGTGAGTCCTTATCGTGGGCTCTCAGATTTCCAGTTGGATTTGTGGGAGACATTGTCATGCATTTGGGTGTCTAGCTGGACTTGTGCAGGACATTGCTGTAGGATCCAGGCTCTCGATCGAATATCCTGGATCTTTAGTGTTGTGGATAGATTTTCCTGCACTTTCGTGTTTCTCTCTGGGTGACCATCATAAAACAGTATTACAAATTCTGTGTCCTGTATGCAGTTGTTCTCCCTGTAACCCCTGACTACAACATTATGTCAGGCTGGGGATTTAGTTCAGCGGTTCAAGCACTTGCTTGGTAAGTGCAAGGTTATGAGTTCAATCCCTGGTACCAAAAAAAAAAAAATGATACCATGTCTATGGATTTTAGTGTGCATGAAATCCTGGATTCAATCTATAGCACTGGAAAAAATATGGTATATTTGCATGGTGGAGTATTATTTAACCATGAAAAAGAAGGGAATTCTGTCATTTGCAACCACGTGGATGAATAGGGAGGACACTATGTTAAGTGAAATAAGTCAGACAGGTAAAAATAAATACTACATGACCCCTATTTCAAAAATATCAACTTATTTTTTGTGGCACTGGGGATCGAACTCACAGCCTCATGCCTGCCAGACAGGCACTTAAGCCACTGAGCCAAACTCCCGGCCCTGGTTTTTTGAGGCAGGGTCGCACTGTGTAACTCAGGCCGGCCTTGCGCTCCGCGTTGTAGCCCAGGCAGGCCTCGAACTCACAACGCTCCTCCTACCTCAGCCTCCCGAGTGCTGGGATTAAAGGCGTGCGCCACCACGCCCGGCTCCAGCCCTGGTTTTTTGAGGCAGGATCGCACTATGTAGTTCAGGCTAGCTTTGCGCTCATGATATAGCCCAAGCTGGCCTCGAACTCACAATGTTCCTCCTACCTCAGCCTCCCAAGTACTGGGTAGAAAGGCATGTGCCACCATGCCTGGCTTCAAAAATATCAACTTTAAAATAAAATAAAATAAAAATAAAATATCAACCTTGTTAGCTCCCACAAACAAGTGAGATCATGCAGTAAATTTTACAGCTGCATATGGTGATGCACATCTGCTATTCTAGCATTTAGGAGACTGAGGTGGGAGGATTGCAAATTCAAGGCCAGCCTGTGCAACATAGTGAGTTCAAAGCCAGTCTGGAATACACAGCGAGACCCTGTCTCAAAATGAAAAATTACTTAATAAAATAAAAGTAATTAACTTAAAAAAGACACTAGCTGGTGGAGATGCATACCTGGAATCCTAAGACTTGGGTGACTGAGGCAGGAAGATTGCCATGAATTCCAGGCCATTCTGACTACATAGTGAGACCCTGTCTAAATCCTTCCCCCCAAAAGACAACATAATCACAACATATTTGGTACCGGGAGTCAAACTCAGGACCTCAAGCTTGTGAGGCAGGCGCTGTGCCACTGAGCTATATCCCCAGCCATCATAATGCATTTTTTTTTTTTTTTTGCAGCACTGGGGATTGAACTCACAACCTCGCACCTGCCAGACAGGCGCTTAAGCCACTGAGCCAAACTTCCAGCCCTGGTTTTTTGAGGCAGGGTTGCACTATGTAGCTCAGGCCGGTCTTGTGCTCGAGTTGTAGCCCAATCTGGCCTTGAACTCACAACGCTTCTCCTACCTCAGCCTCCCGAGTGCTGGGATTAAAGGCATGTGCCACCACGCCTGGCTTTCATAATGCATTATTAATGGAAGAAAAGACCTGAAGCAAATTTGTCAAAGTGCTAGCATTTGCCACAATTGCATTGTAGGTACCTATGAAGTTTCTGTGTTATTCTTATACATCTCAGGATATTTAAAATATTTCTTCGTTATTATTGTTTTTGAGACAGGGTCTTACTATGTTCTTCAGGCTCTTCTTTTCTTTTTTTTTTTTTTTTTTTTTTTTTTTTTTTTTTTTTTTTTTTTTTTTTTTTTTTTTGTGCCAGGTATCGAACTCACGACCTTATGCTTGCCAGGCAGGCACTTACACCACTGAACTAAATCCCCGGCCCCTTCAGGGTGTTCTCAAACTCTTGCTGTAGACCAGGCTGGCCTTGAACTCATGGGGATCCGCCACTGCGCCCGGGTAAGATACTTCATCTCCATGACTGGGGAAAGTGTCCCCCAGAGGCCTGTGCACTGAAGGTCAGCACCCTGGGTGCTACCAGGAAGTCGAGGAATCTTTAGCCAGTGGTGTCGCGCGCTTGTCCCGGCCGGCAGGAAAACACACGACACCGCGGTAGCGGGAGGCAAGCTTTAATCGTCCCCGGTACGGTACGCCCCGAGAAGCCTCACATGCGTCCGTCCATGACGGCTCCTTCCATGCTTCTCCCACCGCGCAGGGCGGGAACCCACATAAATACCGTCTCATCCTCCAATCAGATCATCTCGGGGGGTACATTATCATTGGTTGGTGTCATTAGTAACTGGGCAGAGATCATCTACAGCGGGGTTGTAACAGGAAACGAGCGCCACCTTGGCTCACTCGACGGGCGGGGCAATCTAGCTCAGGCCTCAGCTCCTACATGCAGGC
>RJWM01029543.1:0-24328 GCA_004363535.1 Dasyprocta punctata
AAATAAAATAAAATAAAAAATTTTTTAAATATCAAAAAAAAAATTTTTTTTTTTTTAAATATCATGTTTCGGACACCAGGTGAGTCAGCAGGTCCAGAGGCCCAGCTCCTATATGTTCCCTGAGATTTATAGGAGGACCTGAAGTCCTTTCTCTGCACAAACATTGACAAAAGGACAAATCATAGCAGACTAATCATAGCAGGCCCCTACAAACCACTCATTCAACCTCACAGTAGTCAGTGGCATGTGCCATTGACAGCCCCATTTTACAGAGTATAAAACTGAGATTGAAGGGACTGGCCATAGTCCAGGGAATAGTCAGAAAAGAGCTGGGATTCACACTACAAAGTGTGAAGAGGAGCCAGGGTGGCTCTGTCTCCCCAAGTCTGTCTGCGAGCAGACTGTAATGAAGCATGAGGCTGTGTGTGGGCAGGACAGCAATGGGCAAAGGAGGCTGAGGTGATAAGAGTGCATGCAAATAGCAAACAGCTCCCCAACACCAGCTGCTAAGAAGCTGGGCATGGTGGTGCACACCAATAACTCCAGCATTCTGGAAAGCTGAGGCACGAAGATTGCAAGTTTGACCCCAGTCTGAGCAACTCAGTGACTCAGCAAGACCTTGTCTCAAAATTTTGTCTTAAAATTAAAAATACAAAAAGGGTCAGGGATGTAGCTCAGAGCAAAGGCCCTGGATTCAATCCCCAGTACTGCAGAAGAAAAAAAACTGCTAAGAATGTTGTCAATAGCAGTGCAGGATTACTGAGGTGTTACTACGTGGCAAGTCTAGGGGCCCTGCAATACATGCAGCTGTCCTCAATGGCCCTGCGAAGGAGACTGTTACCATGTTCACTGTGCAGATCAAGAAGCAGGCCCAGAGGCTGAGAAGCAAGCCCAAGGTTGCAGCCAGTGGGACACATAGCCTCACGGTCCAGGTCCTCAGCCTCTGCCCACTCCTCCCACTAATTCCAGTTTCAGGGAAAGAAAAAAAGATCACAAGAGAAAACTCTTTGCCACACCCTCCCTCAGATGCCCCTCTCAGGGGCATACATGATCAACCAGACAGAGGAAGCAGGACATTTGCTCCCTTGTCCTCACCTAGCAGCCACTGTTTCAAGTGACCCTGGCTGGGCAGGCCCTGGGCAGCATGATCTGGTGCCCCAATACTTTGCAATGGTAAGTAGATAAGCACAACAGGATCCTCTTCCCTACCCCAGACCAACTCAGTGTACACCAAGCTGTCCCCTAGCCACAAAAGTCAAGCTCACCTTTAGGGATAAACTTCAGCGAGCTGCTAAATATTCAGAATCGAGATTGCCCCCGCTTGGGGCCATCATTCAGGAACTCATGGCCCAGCCCATTGCCACACCTGCCACAAGACACCTGGAAAGATCATAAGATAACTACATTAGTGTCTGGTCCCAAGAAGCAGCCAAGGTGATGGCCTCTGCTGTATGAGGTTGATCTTCGACCTAGAGCCCATGAGGAATACTGTCCTGCTGCCCATGTTCCATCAGGATGCCAGGCTGTCCCCAAGACTAGTGTGGCAGCTCCTATAGCTAAGGCTAGAAGCCTCAAAACCCTGACAGCAGATAGGGAACAGAGAAAGGAAGGGATGACTAGCTCTCTGGCATGCCCTGAAGAGCCCTGGCCCCAGCTGCTGTCACCCACCTTCAAGGCTCCAGGTCGGTTGTGCTCCTGACGTTTGGTCACACTATCAGCATGGATAGTATCTGTGAATGCTGGCCATGGAGACGAGTGTGCATACTTCGAGCGGCTAGAGAACAGCTCAAAGCCACACTTGGCACACACATAGATACCTAAAGCAGGGAAGGACAAAAGCAGAGACCACATCTCCATGCTATCTGGGGTGAGCTCCCCAATCCCCTGACCTAGATAAGGGCAGCACTGCCCCCATTCTGAAGGTGGCCTGCATACCCTTCCTATGCACTTGCTGATCATAGGCCACAGCTTGGTCCCGGGGAGAAACAACACCAAGCTTATACTCAGGGGATGTGCCAAGAAGCAGGACTCATCCTTCACACATATCTCACTCTTTCAATGGCCTTTGGTGAAGAATCATTAGCGTTTATAGATGAGGAAGCTGAGGCTACATGTTGCAGATACCAAGTGAGAAAGTGTGTGGCCAGGACAAAAACTAACAAAAAAATTAAAAGCCAGGCATGAAGGCTCCTGTCTATAATCCTAGCACTCGGGAAGCTGAGGCAGGTAGATCACCATGAGTTGCAGGTCAGCAAGGGTTACATAATGAGCTCAAGGCTAGCCTGAACTACATGGCAATACTCTGGAGAGAGAGAGAGAGAGAGAGGGAGAGAAGGAGAAAGCGAGAGACAGACAGACAGAGAGAAAGAAAGAAAGAGCCAGGCGTGGTGGCGCATGCCTGTAATCCCAGCACTTGGGAGGCTGAGGCAGGATTGTTGCAAGTCCGAGACCAACCCGGGCTACAAAGTGAGCTCAACGCCAACCTGAACTGCATAGCAAGACCTTGTCTCAAAAAGACCAAAAAAAAAGAAAAAAAAAAGAAAAAAAGAAAAAAGAAAAGAAAAGAAAGAAAGAAAGAGTGTGACTAAAGAAGTACACAGTTGCCGGGCGTGGTGGTGCACGCCTTTAATCCCAGCACTCAGGAGGCTGAGGTAGGCGGAGCATTGTGAGTTCGAGGCCGGCTTGGGCTACAATGCGAGCGCAAGGCCAGCCTGAGCTACATAGTGCGACCCTGCCTCAAAAAACCAGGGCTGGGAGTTTGGCTCAGTGGCTTAAGCGCCTGTCTGGCAGGTGCGAAGTTGTGAGTTCAATCCCTGGTGCTGCAAAAAAAAAAAAAAAAGAAAAAGAAGTACACAGTTAATCTGCTGAGGCCACAGGACCCACTCCCTACATGGTACCACACACAGTCAGAGCCTTGACATGGTCAATGTTAAACACCTGGCCCCCATGTCTCTTCAAGTGGCCAACTTTACACAACAAAGCCCTGATCTGAACACTCTTCCACTGGCCTCTTTGAGCAGGAAGAGAATAGTCCCAGAGACTGAGCCTCTGGACTAACAAGGAGCCCAGGGAAACAAGGGCTGGGAAGACAGCTTCCAACCTGTTCCCAACAGATCACTTTGGAGTAGAAGGGGCAGGGAAGGTTGCAAAACTGATTTGCAGAACTACTTGAAAAACTAAAAAACAGGAACCTCCAAAGGTACTGAGTCACTTCTCAACCCCAACCAAGACAGCCTTCCTGGAATGTGTGAATTGCTTAGCCTTTACCAGGAACTCAAGAATGAAGCATAAACTGGGTGTGGTGGTGCACACCTGTGATCCCAGCACCAGGAGGCTGAAGGATCTCTGCGAGTTCAAGGCCAGCCTGAAGTACATAAGGAGACCCTATCCCTCCTTCCAAAAAAAAAAAAAACGAAGCTGGAAGCTACTTCAGAAGTGGAGTGCCTGCTCAGGAGGCCAGCCACAGTTAAAGAGCTTCAGGGGAGGGTTTTTGCCTTTGTTGTCCTGTCTCACTGATGCCTGGTTTCACAGCCTGGTCCCAACAGATCTGGCCCCAGGGAAATCAATGGGATAGTCTTCTATATTGACCTATTTTTTATCAAATTAGCCCAAATTATTTGGAGAGCTCAGCTACAACTCGCCAAGTCCTCACACAGCCTGCAGTCAGGGCTGAGAGGTGGCCATGTTCCAAATCACCACGCACCCCAGCAAGTTGCACAGGTCAAACTGCACTTGCCAGGGGCCCAGTGACATTCCTGGTTACCCAACCAGAAGGCCCTGGTTAGCGGGGTACGCATCCGGGCTGGCACATTCCCATCTGAACAGGATATTCAGTGCTTGCCCACTCACCCCGCGGATCCTAGAAACCAGATCAGTTGGGGTAACACCTGGCACTGCTGCTAGACCAGATGTCCCACTGTGCCCTCCCGAAGTCCGGACCCTGTCCGTTACCCCAGGAATAGTCACGGTGATGCTCGAGGCCTGTCATTCTTCAGGTCAGCGACTCCTCCCATGCCCCTGTCCTCTCGAGCCTCCCCACTCCCCCCCCACCCCGGCCCTCGAGACTACCACCTCCTCCAAGACCACCTTTCCCCACGTTTACTCCGGAGGGCCACACACTCGTCCCATTCCAGGGCCCTGAGTTCCACCCACTCCGGAAGGTGGTGACACCCTCTCTAATGCAAGCGGTCATAGGATGAACCTGATTCAAAGTGGTTTTGGAAAACCTCGCCCCCGAAGAAGCTGCAGAAGGACATGGCGCCCGCACGACAGACTGCAGGCTTCTAATCCCGAAGCCAGTACCAGCGCCAACAGCTCTTTCCCAAGGACCAATCGCTCCGTACGCCTGACCACATCCCGCCCCTGAAAAGGACCAATCACACGGAGGCACCACCTCCCGCCCCTGAAAAGGATCAATCACACGGAAGCGCCAGGATTGCCCTCTCCCCACTTCGCAGAGGCCCAGCTCCCAACCTAGGACCAATCTCAGCTCTGGTTGCGAGTTCCGGCGTCCGCCTCCAGAAGGCCCCGCCCCCTCTCGAGGACCTGTTGAATCTCGTCTTTTCAGCAGACCCCGCCCATCGATAGAAGTCCCGCCCCTGCAGCCAGAAGCTCGGTCCAGTCCCCCAGCTCCTTAGGCACCGCAAGGTGGCGGTGGCTGCTTGAGCCACCTGGGATAGGGCCTCTCGTTTCATCTCCGCGTCGACAGCCTTGCCGCGACCCCAACCCACTGAGACGCCGAATTGCCGAATTGCCTCCACCATTTATTGAACAGGACGGGCCCGCTGTGAGCCGGGTGCACGCCTCAGGTCCTCCATCCCACTCCCTATAAATCTCCTGAGGCCTCCGGCTTCTCCTTCTCGAGATGTTTCTTCTGGGGGCCCTGAGGAGAACAAGAGGAGTGTTAGTCACAAGTCTGTCCGGGGCCACCGCCCCTAGCCAGCGCCAGGCCACCCGGACCTACCGGACCCCTAAAAACGCCCTCCTGCGAGTGAGTGCAGGGAGCGGGAGGTGGAGTTTGAACCCCAGAGAAGGGGCTGGCTTACCATGAAGGCCCTTTTCTCTTGGGCTGTCTGGAAGCGGCCATGGCCAAACTTGGAAGTGGTGTCGATGAACTTGAGCTCAATGTTCTCCAGGGCTCGGCGGCTGTGGTGCACAAGGAGGGACTGGGGATCCGAGGGACAAGCGTTATCAAGGTGGGTGGGCCCGAGCCCCTCCTATAACCACCTCTGGTTCCAACGACTGCCCCCCCCTCCTGCCAGACTCCTTTTTTTTTTTTTTTTTTTTTTTTTTTTGGTGGCACCGGGGATCAAACTCACAGCCTCATGCCTACCAGGCAGGCGGTTAGGCTGCTGAGCCAGACTCCTGGTCCTGGTTTTTTGAGACAGGGTCGCACTATGTAGTTCATGCTGGGCTTGCTCACTTTGTAGCCCAAGCCGGCCTTGAACTGACAACGCTCCTCCTACCTCAGCCTCCCGAGTGCTGGGATCAAAGGCGTGCGCCACCGGGCTCAGACTCCTTCCTTTTTGTTCCCACAACCCACTCCTTACCGGAGCAGGCTGCAGGATAGGACAGGCTGGCTGGGACAGCCCATAGGGTACCCACCTCCCAACTCAGTGTGCTGCACTGACCTTCCTCAGCGTGATGACCCGCTTCTTGGTACCTGCGATGCAACCCTTCAGCATGACGTAGTCGTTGTTGACCTCCCCATAGTGAGGGAAGCCACCCTGTGAGGAAGACACCAGAGGCCATGCCAGATAAAGGGCTGCTGAGCTAGGGCGGGGAGGGGTGGGGCGGGTACCAGCTAAGAGCCTAGGAAACGTTTACACATAGGGCTGTAACTAGAAGGAGCCCTGTGCCTAGCCCCCAGGAGAGAGATCGCTAATCAGGACAGCATCTCAGCCACATGCTAAATCCATTTATCTCACTCAACATCTGTTTTTGTTTGTTTGAGACAGGGTCTCACTATGTAGTTCAGGCTGGTCTTGAACTTACTATGTATCCTAGGCTGACCTCAAACTTGCTGTGATTGGGGCCAGGGATTTAGCTCAGTGGCTCAAGCACTTGCCTGGTAAGTGCAAGGTCATGACTTTGATCCCTGGTACAAAAAAAAAAATTGCTGTGATCCTCCTGCCTCAGTCTCTTGAGTGCTGAGATTACAGGCATGAGCCACTACACCTGGCAACATCAGTATTTTTATGGGGGAAAACTAAGGCTCAGAAGGTTGGCATCCCTTGCTGCAGGCTTCACTGGACTGAGGTTTAGCTCCCAGACCATGGTAGGAATTGGGGCATCCCACACTCCCCTGAGAGCAGCTGGAGTGTGAGCTCCTTAGAGGAGGCTTAGCGGGCACAGGAGATGGCAGACATTGAGGCCACCAAGTGGCTGCTTGCTGCTGCACCGAGCCCCACATCACTGCCCATCTAGTAGGGCCTTGTGCCCCACTTTGCCTGTGGGGCACACATGTTGAGTTCTTGGAGCAGAATAGCATTCATCTGGGGCTGGACCCTGCCACCCCATACTTGCCAGGCCCCCTCAGCCAGCCTAGCCATTCACCCTCACCAATGGCGTGATAGACTTGTCGGTCACATCGTAGCTGGTGGACGCATTGTTCTTGACCAACTTCCCATCTTCCATATGGAGCCCCCGGCCAATGCGGTAGATCTGCCAGGAAAAGAAGGCACACTAGGGGCCAGAGGTGGGCTCTAGGACCAGGGACAATTCCCCACCCATCAGTATACATGCTCAGACCCAGGTGCTACTGGCATTTCATGAACCCTGGAAAGTATCTGGATCATGCACACCACCGACTGTGTTCCCCCCCAGCACCGTGGACACACCTTCTTGTTGAGCTCAGTGCGGTGGTGGTAACCCTTCTGCCCAGCCCGGGCAATGGAGCAACCCACACGGGCAGGGTGCCAGGCACCAATGCAGGCCACCTTGCGCAGCCCCTTGTGGGTTTTCCGTGGCAGCTTCTTGGTATGCCAGCGACTGGTGACCCCTGCACGTGGAAGGGGCTGGTGTCTGAGCAGTCTGGCCCCCACTGCCTCCAGCAGCTTTCCCTAGAACTGACATCCCCACCAAGTCCTACCTTTGACACCTCGGCCCTTGGTGACAGCGATGACATCAATGACCTCACTCTGGCTGAAAACGCTGTGTACTGGCACCTGCTTCTCCAGCCGGGCCTGAGCCCAGGCTACCTTCTCAGCCACTGTGCCACCATTTAGTTGGATCTCCATAATATGGGCTTTCTTCTGCCGGAAGGGCAGCAGCTTCATCTGCAGGACATGGCACAATGGTCAGTCCCAGAAGGTCACATGCCCCTTACACCTGCAGACATGGAATGGCCAGCTGGTGACCTGAAGTCTTTTACCCATTCATTCACTCACAGATGTTCCTGTGCCCCAGCTGCATACTGTGTGCTATGCTAGCACTGTGGGTACAGCATGGAATAAGTAGACATGGTCCCTTACCTCAAACTAGGGGACAGACAGAAGCCAAGTAAACTCTTGGAGAGGGCTAAGTGCTCTGATAGACTATTTGGGGGGGGGTACTTTAGAGAGTGGTCAGGGAAAGTCTGAATGGGTGACACCAATAACGAAGCCACGAGGTAAAGATCTGAAAAAATTTGGGGCAGCATGTACGAAGACTAGCTGGAAAGATCTTGCAGAGTTGGTGGGACAGAAAAAAAGATCATGCTGGGTGTGGTAGCACTTGCCTGTAATCCTAGAATTTGGGAAGCTGAGGCAGGAGGATTGAAAGTTCAAGCCCAATCTGGGCAATTTAGTGAGATTCTGTCCCAAAAAAAAAAGAAGAAGAAGAGGAGGAGGAGGAAGAAGAGGAAGAAAAAGGGGAAGGAGAAGGAGACCTATGTGGCCAGATGTTGGTGAGCAAAGAGGGTGGCAAGGCCAGGTAGGTTATGGGGAGGACCAGATGTGATATGATCAGCCAATAGGTCTCTGGCTGATGCTACATGAGGCACAGAATGTGCAGATGTCTAGGTGGAAACAGGCCAGTTAGATCACAGCATAGTGTCCAACAAGTATTTATGAAGTACCTACTGCATATTAGGCTTTTGTTAGGCACTGGGGCTCCACGGTGAACGTGGTAGGTGTGGCCCCTGTACCCATGGAGCAAGGTCAAGTCAGCAGAGGGAGATGTACATTAATCTGACTCATTGTCCATGAACTGCAAGTGTGAGTAACTGGGGCGAGGGGGTATACCCAGGGACTGGGAGGCTCTAGAAAGCAACAGAGGCAGCCTCCTTCGAAGACAGATGCCAAGGAGTGTTCCTGAGGAAGGAGGGTATTGATTACTTGTCACCCACATGAAGCCAGACCTTAGGTACTAAATCACATACACTCCTGGGCCAGGGAGACAACAGCCCTGCACACTGGACTGGCAGGAGACCCAAGACCTTCTGGCCATTTTAGGGCTTTAGGTGACCATGGAATGTGGCCGATGTCCTGCAGCCCCTTGGCAGGCACTGGCAACATCCTGTCTGTGGGGCTGTGGCAGCCAGCAAGGCAGTTGGCCAGTCATTAGTCTTATGCCCAAGACTTGTGGTATTTTTAGGCTGACATTTGTCAGGGCTCCTGGAAGCTAGAGGGGGAGGAAACCTGGGGCAGACAGACTGAGAGGTGGGGGTGGAGCTGACCTGTGTGTGGACAATGACCCGAATGACTTTGCAGTACTTCTTCATGGCAGCGAAGTCCTTCTGGAGTTGCTTTTTGCCGTCAGCATCCCGCCACCTCTTGCAGGCTTTGGTGAAGGCTTTCTTCTTGCTCTTGTGCCTGAGCCATGCACAGAAGATACTCAGGGATCCAGCTGGGGCAGCTCCCCAGGCCACCCTGCCCTCACCCTGCCTACAGCCCACTAAGCAGGGCCCTTCCCTGAGGCCCTGGGATGGATCCAATGTCATTTTTGAACATAGACTCCTCTAGGTCCCCGTGTGTCCCCTCCCTATCAAGTGGACATCATCCCTGCCTCCTTGGCGTCCACACCTGGAGGCTGCCCCACATGCCACATTGCTGCACTGAAGCCTGCAGAAGGCACAGTGAGTAGACACCAGGCCTCAGACTTGAGGGCCAGTATTTATACCATCAGCGCTCTGGAAGGCAGAAATGATGTCTGCATTCTGGATGAAGAAACTAGGTTCTGGGGGTTAAAACCTCCAGATGAGGGGCAAACTCATGATAGAAACAGGAAAAGCAGGATACCTGGCATTTGCTGGTTTCTTGCTCTAATCTGAGCACTGGACACACTTCAGTAATCCAGTCCCCACATCAGGACCACTCCTAGCTTCATTTCACAGCATAGGAACTTGAGATATTGACCAGCTTGCCTTGGTCACACAGCCTGCACTAACTCTGGAGCCCAGTTCATCATCCATCTCAGGGGTCAGCGCTGGGCTGTGCCTCTGTCTCCAAGTGTATGGAGAGGTGCCTGTGAGGTTCCCCAGACAGGTGGGCCTTCTTTATCAGAATTTAGTGCCAAAGAAGATTTGAGACCTGAGAGTATCTTCCTTTCTATATATAAGAGCTTCTCAATTGGCTGTTTCTCTTTTCACCTTGGCCACTAGGAAGCTCAACCAACTCTGAAATTCTATCAATTTAGCCCAGAGGATTATAATATTTACTTTTTCCTTCCTCTATGCTGATTTCCTCCTCAGCCCTTTAATACATATTCATCTCTTACTGAAGTGAAAGCACTCCCCCACACACATACAGTTTCCTACCTTCCATACAATGTTGACCCCACTCCAACCCACCAACCCCTCTGGTTCCAGCACAGAACTGGGGCATGCCCCTCACCAGTCCTTGTAGAAGCGACGGCGGCACTCATCACTGAGGTGTTCTGCAAAGATGGTCTTGAAACTCCTCAGGCCTCGAGGGGTGGTTACATAGCCCACCACGCCTACCACCACCAGGGGTGGTGTCTCCACAATCGTCACTGCCTCCACCTCTTCTCGCTTGGAAATTTCTAGGTGAGACCCAGGGTCAGGGCTATAAAGAGAGCTTCCTGGGGTCCATGGGAAAGAGCTGGCCACAGAGGGTGGACCAGGAAGGTATGGGACCAGCAATCAGGGCAGCTCCTCTGCAAGATGGGGTTGGCTTGGTCACCCTTGCTTTTTCTTCCACCCTCTCTCTCTCACTCTCTTTCTCTCTCTGTAGTGCTAGGGATTGAACCTAGGGCCTTCACACTGAACTACATTCCCAGCCTTATTTTTTAGTTGTTTTTTTTTTTTTTTTTTTTGAGACAGGGTGTCACTAAATTGCCCAGGAAGGACTTGAACTTGTAGTCCTCCTGCCTCAGCCTCACAGAATACTGGAATTATAGATGTGCACCACCACACCTGGCTGAGCCTTCTTTTAATAATTATAAATGTATTTTTTATATAAATGTATTTTGATAAGTTCTAGCAAAACCCCAGAAAAAAATATGATTGTTTGGATATTATTAATTAGGCTACCATGAAGCAAAATACAAGTTTTTAAAATATTTTAAGGAGCCACATCTATAATGGCACACATCTATAATTGCAGTATTCTGTGAGGCAGAGGCAAATTCAAGCCCCGTCTGGGCAATTTAGTGACTTGGCAAAACCCTGCCTCAAAATAAAAATGAGGTTAACAATGTAGCTAAGTGAGAACTGGGTTCAACCCCCAGTACTGCAAGATAGATAAGAATCTAAAAGAAAACTGGAGAAAAATATATGAATCAATTCTTAATATCATTGACTGGTTAAAAAGGATTAAGGAAATGTTTCATTTTTGTAGTACTAGAGATTAAACCCAGGGCCTCATGTACATACTAGACAAGTGGTATACAACTGAGCTACATCTCAACCTCTACCCTTTTTAATTGTGGTACTGGGGGTTAAATCCAGGGTCTTCATACTGAGCTGTATTCCCAGCTCTTTTTTTTTTTTTTTTTTTTTTTTTGTATTGGGGGTCCTACTCACGAGCTTGCACTTACCAGGCAGGTGCTGTGCTGCTGAGCTATATCCCTGCCCAAATTGCCCAGGTTGGCCCTAAATTTGCAATCCTCTAGTTGGGTGTGGTAGCGCATGCCTGTAATCCCAGCACTCAGGAGACTGAGGCAGGAGAATTATTGCAAGTTCAAAACAGCCTGGACTACAAAGTGAGCTCAAGACCAGCCTGAACTGCATATCAAGACCCTATCTCAAAAAGACAAAAATTAATAAATAAATAAATTTACAGTCTTCTTGCCTCAGCCTCTCTAAATGCTGGGATTACAGGTGTGCACCAGCATGTCCTGTTTATCACAGCCTTTTTTATCTCAGCCTTTTTAAAATTTTTATTTTATTTCATTGGTCTTTTTGAGACAGGCTCTCACTATGCAGTTCAGACTGAACTTAAGCTCACTTTGTAGCTCAAGCCTGTCTCAAATTTGCAAGGATCCTCCTGCCTCAGCCTCCCAAGTGCTAGGATTATAGGCATGCACCACCACACCTGGCTGTTAAAAATTTTATTTTATGTATTTATTTTTTGGTACTGGGGGTAGAACTCAGGGCCCTCATGTGTTCATACTGAGGTATATTCCCCAGCCTTTTTTTTTTTTTTTTTTTTTTTTTTTGAGACAGTGTCTCACTGTATAGTTCAGGCTGGTCTTGAACTCAGTGCTGGGATTATAGGCATATGCTACCACCCCCATTTCCCAGCCCTTTTAAATTTTTATTTCCGACAGGGTATCACTAAGTCACTAAAGTGCCCAGGCTGAGTTTGAACTCACCATCTTCCTGCCTTAACCTCCCAGAGTAATGGGATTTTAGGCACCATGCCTGACTTTAAATTTTATTTTAAGAAAAAATCTCACTACGCTGCCCAGTCTGACCTCAAAATTGCCATCCTCCTGACTCAGTCTCCTGAGTAGCTGAAATTATAAGCATATGTGCCACTGTGCATGGCCAAGGCAGTACATTTTATGTTATGCATACTTTACCACATTAAAAAAAAAGAAGTAAGGGAGGAATCTATATGAGGAGAGAGAGAGAGAACAGTTGAGTGTTGCCAGGAGGTTGGGAGGGGCCTATAGAGCATGGGACATAAAGTAACCTAGGGACTCTGCAGGGAGAGTGTTCTGGATTTGGACTGAGGCAGCAGTGAACAAATTGACATAGGTGACAAAGTGCCCAGAACTCACACACAATGAGTGCAGAACTGGGAAACCTGCATGACAGGGTGGATGGACTATCTGTGTTAGTATCTGGTTATTTCTTACAACTACTTATGAATCTATAATTATTTGAAAATAAAACAAAAGCAGCTGGGTGCTTGTCTATAATCCTAGAACTAGGAGGTGCTTGTCTATAATCCTAGAACTCAAGAGGCTGAAGCAAATATCGAGACCAGCCTACGCTATAAAACGAGTTCAAGGCTAACCTGAACTACATAGCAAGACCCTGTCTCCAAAACACAAAACAAGATTATATATATATATATTCCCCCCCACAATAGCCAAAAGGTACAGGCATCCTGTCCAGTGGGTTGAACTGAGGGCTGGTATCAACCTTTGAATTCCAGTTCCTCTACTGACTGACTAGACTGGTTTCTTAGCTACTCTGTGCCTCCTCATTTGTAAAATAAAGACAGGGACAGAACCCACCTGAGCTGCTGCCACTCTGATCTGTCACTGTCCTGTGTCCCTTGGGCAAGGAACTTTTCAGGACTGTGCCCCATCCTGGATCAGAGAGCAATTCTGGCTCCTAGCACCTGGAAGTCCTCTACCACCCACCATGTGTCCCACAGTGACTCACTGAGCCCTGGGCGGTGCACCTCCCGCAAGGTGTGGGTCATCCCCGCCTTGTAGCCCAGGAAGGCTGTGAGATGCACGGGCCGGCTAGGGTCGTCCTTTGGCCATGTTTTCACCTTGCCCCGGTGCCGACGGCTCCTCTTGTGGGGTAGGAAGCCTAGGTGTCCATGTCGTGGGGCAGAGAACTTCCGGTGGGACTGGGGCGCAGGAAGAAGGGAAGTCAGAGCTTGGGTCTCCTAGTAATGACATCCGGCAGGTCCCAGAACCCAGACAAGGAAAATAGGCCTGAGACCCTAGGCAGAGGGCCAGGTGGTCCTCAGTGCTGCCCAGTCTATCTATAGGAAGGTGAGGGGTCACAACATGTACAGATTTAGGTTGAGGCCTCCACATCAATGGCTCTCTGCCTCATGGGCTCAGTATGGTGGGACCCAGAGGACTGAGAGATACTGAGCAGAGTAGCTGCTGTCACCTGTCCATGTCTTGTTTCTTCTAGGCCTAGCAGCTCAGCTGTGGCCCCTTGCTGTCTCCTCCAACTTCCCAACCCTTACAGTCAGGAGGACTCTCTCTGCCTTGAAGATAGCTGAGTAATACCCACCAGCCCACGCCCCAGGAATGTCAATTTGTTCCAGATCCACCCCCAGCCCACTGACCATGACAGCCAGCCGATCTCTGCAGGTCAGGAAGGGGCCTTCCCACCAGGCAACAGAGGTTGAGTGGCAGAGCCAGGACACACAGCAGCCAGGTCCCAGATTTAGACCCTGGCAGAGAAGTTCAGTCATTCCATGTGGCCAGCATGGTCTACAGTGCCAGAAGCAGCCCAGGGCGGAGCATCAGATGAGCAGCCTGGGTCAGGACACCTAGAGCCAGGTCTGACCCTCCTTTCCTCTATGTCCAGGGCCTGAGTCATAACCCTCCCAGGACCATCTCAGCCTGATAGTGGTGAGGTACCCCAATTAGGGGCTTTTCTCAGGCAGTAGCCAAGAGAAGAATCTGAGTGAGTCCCACTTGCTGAAAATTTCCAGCTTCCTGAGAGCTGTGAGACTAAGCTGGACATATTGAGTAAAAGAGGTAGATAGGGAGGTGAGGCAAGGAGGGCTGACCATATATCCCATCTTGGTGCCTAGCTGGACACCTCTGTAATCTCAGCACTCTGGGAGGCTGAGGCAGAAAGATCACAAGTTCAAACCCAGTTTTGACAATTTAGTGACTTACTGAGACTGTCAATAAATAAATAAATAAATAAGCCAGCATGGTGATACATTCTGTAATCCCAGCACTCAAGAGGCTGAAGCAGGAGGATTGCTGTGAGTTCAAGGCCAGCCTGGACTACATAGATAGTTCAAAACTAAACTGAGCAATATAAGCCGGGCGTGGTGGCGCATGCCTTTAATCCCAGCACTCGGAGGCTGAGGTAGGAGAAGCATTGTGAGTTCGAGACCAGCCTGGGCTACAACGCGAGTCCAAGGCCAGCCTGAGCTACACAGTGCGACCCTGCCTCAAAAAAGCAGGGTCAGGAGTTTGGCTCAGTGACTTAAGCGCCTGTCTGACAGGCGTGAGGTTGTGAGTTCAATCCCCGGTGCTGCAAAAAAAAAAAAAAAAAAAGTAACAAATAAATAAGTAGGCTGGGTGTGGTGGCACGCACCTGTAATCTCAGTGGGAGACTGGGACAGGAGAATTGCTGTGAGTTCAAGGCCAGCCTGGGCTACAAAGTGAGTTCAAGGCTAGCCTGAATTGCACAGTGAGACCTTGTCTCAAAAAGACAGTAAATAAATAAATAAATGGCCTGGGATGTAGTTCAGTGCAAAGGCTCTGGATTCAATTTTTTTGTTTTGTTTTTTTGGTACTGGGAATTGAACTCAGGACCTTGTGCTTGTCAGGCAGGTGCTGCCACTGGGCTATATTCCCAGTCATGGGTTCAATCTTTAGTACTGCCAAAAAACAAAAATATCAAGATTCCTGACTCTAATAGCCTATGATGCCAGATGTGATGGCACACACCTGTAATCCCAGCACTTGGGAGGCTGAGGCAGGAGGATTGCTATTGATATAGGGGAATGAAACTCCCAACCTACTGTATGTCCAGTATGAGTTCGTGTTCTCTAAAATTGAAGAATGAATTTTAGGAACAACAGAGGTTAAGAACACAAATATTTATTGAGAGAAAGAAAGCTTCTGTCTGAGAGAGAGACAAGGGGTCCCAAGTGGATTGCCAAAGACTCTGTCTTTTCTAGTGACTTTCATAGAGTAAAACCATGATGGGGAAAACTGGGAACTCGAAAGGAAGACGGTTTGAGGTGGGACAGAACTGTGGTCAACCAATAAGATTAATTGTTTAGGCCGGGCATGGCGGCGCACGCCTTTAATCCCAGCACTCGGGAGGCTGAGGTAGGTGGAGCATTGTGAGTTCGAGGCCTGCTTGGGCTGCAAGGGAAGCTCAAGGCCGGCCTGAGCTACATAGTGCGACCCTGCCTTCAAAACTAGGGCTGGGAATTTGACTCAGTGGCTTAAGCGCCTGTCTGGCAGGAGTGAGGCTGCGAGTTTGATCCCCGGTGCCGCAAAAAAAAAAAAAAAAAAAGATTAATTGTTTAGGTAAAATTGACCAAATCAGGGACAAATGGGGAAGCGAGTCCCGTAGTAAGCAAGCATTCTTACTGATCAGTGACTTTCTGTAGGGGATAGGGATGGTAATTCCTGGCTTCTGAAGATGATCCATACCTACTCCCTAATGTCTATACTTAGGGTGTGGTTGCACTTGTTTTGCCTTCTGTCTTGAGATCTGGCCCGCAGCAAGAGGTGTATGTCTCTTCCAAGGTCACAAGACGTCTGGTCCTCTGTACCAGTTCCTTTGATAGCCCTGTCTGACTGCTTATAATTTTTTTTTTTTTTTTTTTTTTTGCGGCACCAGGGATTGAACTCACAACCTCACACCTGCCAGACAGGCGCTTAAGCCACTGAGCCAATCTCCTGGCCCTAGCTTTTTGAGACAGGGTCACACTATGTAGCTCAGTTCGGACTTGTGCTCGCGTTGTAGCCCAAGCCGGCCTTGAACTCACAACGCTCTGCCTACCTCAGCCTCCTGAGTGCTGGGATTAAAGGTGTGCACTACCACGCCTGACTTACGAATTTAAATCTTAAAAATGAATTTTGAATGAAAAAAGAGTTAAAATATCTGGGACCATAGTGATATAGGATAACGATCTCTGTGGGAGATCTCCAAATGATATAGGAAAAACGATCTCAGACCTCCAAATGATATAGGAGAATGAAACTCCCAACCTACTATATGTCCGGGGCAAGTTCAGGCGCGAGTTCGTGTTCTCTAAAATCAACGAATGAATTTTAGGAACAACAGAGATTAAGAACAGAAATATTTATTGAGAGAAAGAAAGCTTCAGGGCTGGGAGTTTGGCTCAATGGCTTAAGTGCCTGTCTGGCAGGTGTGAGGCTGTGAGTTGGATCCCCAGTGCCACAAAAAAAAAAAAAAAAACAGAGAAAGAAAGCTTCTGTCAGAGAGAGAGAGAGAGAGAGAGAGAGAGAGAGAGAGAGAGAGAAGGGGTCCCCAGTGGGTTGCCAAAGACTCTGTCTGTTCTAGTGACTTTTAAGAGTAAAACCATGATGGGGAAAACTGGGAGCTCAAAAGACAGATGGGCTTGAGGTGGGACAAAATTGTGGTCAACCAATAAGATTAATTGTTTAGGTAAGATTGACCAAATCAAGGACAAATGGGGAAGTAAGTCATGTAGTAAATGAGCATTCTTATGGATTAGGGGATTGGGATGGTAATTCCTGGCTTCTCAAGATAATCCATCCCTAATCCCTAACACTTAGGGTGTGGTTGCATTTGTTTTGCCTTTTGTCTTGAGATCTGGCCCACAGCAAGAGGTGTGTCTCTCTTCCAAGGTCACCAGATATCCAGTCCTCTGTACCGGTTCCTTTGAGGGTCTAGCCATGTCTGACTGCTTGTAATATTTCTTTCTTATTTTTTTTTTTTGGCGGCAATAGGGATTGAACTCACAACCTTGTACCTGCCAAGGCAGGCGCTTAAGCCACTGAGCCAAACTCCCAGCCCTGGGTTTTTGAGGCAGCGTCGCACTATGTAGCTCAGGCCGGCCTTGCGCTCCTGTTGTAGCCCAAGCCGGCCTCGAACTCACAACGCTCCTCCTACCTCAGCCTCCCCAGTGCTGGGATTAAAGGCGTGTGCCACCATGCCCGGCTGCCTGTAATAATTCTAACTAACTCAGTTGCTGTAACTCAGTTGCCTGTAACAATAGTAGCTTCCCAGAATCACATAATCTCTAGGTCTAACATATTCCTAGAATTTGTGGATTTTGTATCACTAGATACTAAGATTTTATGCAATCAGAATGTTAAAATTCTAGCCGGGCGTGGTGGCGCACGCCTTTAATCCCAGCACTCAGGAGGCTGAGGTAGGCGGAGCGTTGTGAGTTCAAGGCCGGCTTGGGCTACAACGCGAGCGCAAGGCCGGCCTGAGCTACATAGTGCGACCCTGCCTCAAAAAACCAGGGCCAGGAGTTTGGCTCAGTGGCTTAAGCGCCTGCCCTGGCAGGCGCAAGGCTGTGAGTTCAATCCCCGGTGCCGCAAAAAAAAAAAAAAAGAATGTTAAAATTCTGTGTTTCTGAGAGTTCAAAATTTGAAAATCTGATGTTTCTGTGTTTCTAGACTCTGTGGTCCCCTAGAGATGGCTTGGCCAGTCTATGTGGTGTCCTCACAGAGACAGAGGAGCTGTAGAGAAGGCTATAGGGGCTGAACAAATCCAGAATTTTGGTATTTTGTGTTATTCATTCACATCTTTGTTGTGTGTGCTCTACCAGGCTATTTTCTATAAGAGCTGGGCCACGTTTGAATCTCACTTCCTACTCCCTTGGCACAGGACGCCTGGACGAATTGGGTTTTTGTTTTTGTTTTATCGTTTTTTGAGACAGCTTTTCCATATAGCCCAGGCTGGCCTCAAACTCGTGGTGATCCTCCAGCTGCAGCCTCTCAAATGCTGGAATTACAGGCATGCACCCAGCTGAGTTTTTTGTTTTGTTTTGTTTGCGGCACCGGGGATCGAACTCACAGCCTCATGCCTGCCAGACAGGCGCTTAAGCCACTGAGCCAAACTCCCAGACCTAGTTTTTTTGAGGCAGGGTTGCACTATGTAGCTCAGGCCAGCCTTGTGCTCGCGTTGTAACCCAGGCCGGCCTCGAACTCACAACGCTCCACCTACCTCAGCCTCCTGAGTGCTGGGATTAAAGGCGTGGGCCACCACGCCTGGCTGTTTCTTTTATTTAAAAAAAAAAACAGAGGGCTGGGAGCTTGGCTCAGTAGCCTAAGTGACTATCTGGCAGGTGCAAGGTTGTGAGTTTGATCCCCAGTGCCACAAAAAAAAAAAAAAAACAAGGTCTCACTAAGTAGTTCAGGCTGGACTTAAACTCACTATGTAGCCCAGGCTGGTCCTCAGGTCTCAGAGATCCTCCTACCTTAGCTTCCTGAGTGCTGGGGTTATAAAAGTGCCCCACCACTCCAAACTAAGAGTCTTCTTTCCCGCTGCTCACTGGACACGGGTGCAACGCCACCAGGTCCCACACGGGGGCGCCCGCAGAAAGCCACAGGACCCGTCGTGCCCTGCGGCCGCCCGGCAACCCAACACCTCGCAGGCGCAGTGTCTGCCGCACCGCGCAGGCGCAGCGGCCTAGCGTCCTCCGTAGGGCGAGTAGTCTGAGCAGGTTAGAGGCAGGCCAGTGGAGAGTGGTTGTGGGACCCGTCGCTGCCATGCCGGACCCTTACGACAAGGACGTGTACCCTGAACCCCCGCGCCGCACGCCAGCGCCCTCGCCGCAGACGTCGATCCCTAACCCCGTCACCTACTTGACCAAGGCCTTCGATCTCCTCGTGGACCGGCCTGTGACCCTCATGAGAGGTACAGGCCCTGGATTCCACCCGCCCTGTGGGGACCCTTAGTGCCCCACCGCCCCCTTGTCCAGGCGCCCCGCGGCCGCCATCTGGGAACCCCAAGCTCCGTTGTCTCTTTTGACCTTCCGCCTATATCCTGGGCCTCGCTCCCCCGCCGCCTCCCCCCGGGAAATCCCGGCGGTCCGTTGACTCGTTTGACTTCCCCACTGCACCCTGGACCCTTCCATTGGCTTTGCCTGCCCTCCACTGTGCTGAGGAGGAACCCCTGGCCAGCGTTTTCAACCTTCGCATCTGAGCCCCGAGCTTACTAGACTAGGCCATCCCCCAGCCCCCAGCACACTTCGTTCAGTGTGCGAAGAAGCCTATTTTGAACATTTCTCGCTGGCCACCTGCATGTTCTTGGGGTAGACATCAGGCCCCTCAGGATACACGTCTTCACATGTAGTGTGATCGCCCCAATTTTTCACCTGTGGTCCCAGAGACTCCTGCATGCACCTCTTTGTGATCCTGTTTGCCAACCTTGTGGGCAGCAGCAAGACCACACTAGGCCATCTGTCACAAGTGCCAGGCACTTCATCTGTTCAGCGAAGCAATTCATTTGTTCAACAAAACATGATGTAGGAATTACTGGTCAGTGGTGGTATTTATTTTTTTATTTTTTATTTTTTTTGCAGCACCAGGGATCAAACTCACAACCTCGCACCTGCCAGGGCAGGCGCTTAAGCCACTGAGCCAAACTCCCGGCCCTGGTTTTTTGAGGCAGGGTCGCACTATGTAGCTCAGGCCAGCCTTGCGCTGGCGTTGTAGCCCAAGCCGGCCTCGAAGTCACAACGCTTCTACCTCAGCCTCGTGAGTGCTGGGATTAAAGGCGTGCGCCACCACGCCTGGCGAGTGGTGGTATTTTTTGTTGTTTGTACAGGATCTCACTATGTAGTGCAAACTGGCCTTGAACTTACTATGTAGTCCAAGCTGGCCTCGAACTTGCCACGATCCTCCTGCCTCAACCTCCTGAGTGCACCACCACATTTGGCTTGTTTTGGGTTTTTTTCTGGTCTTTTTTGTACAGGGAATCAAACTCAGGACCTAGCACTTGCAAACAGGCACTTGTTTCACTGAGATATATCCTGGGCCCTTGTTTTTGCTCTTTTTGAGCACAGGTTTGCTACCCAAGCTGACCCAGAATTTCTGGGCTTACATCATGCCATTTCATCTTCCCAGAGCTGGTACTGTGGGCCTGACCTGCAGCACCATGCCAGGCAGGTCAGGGAGAATGGCAGTGGACCCAGTTTTCTTTCTTGGAATATCTGAGAAGCATTTGAGTATGTGAGCTTAGGCAGTTTAGAGTGGGACCTCTGCCGTCAGGGCCGCTTTTGTCTACACAATGGCATCTCTGTGCTGGGGATGTAGGTTTCCAGAACCAAGTTTTGAATCCTGCCCTGCAATTCCCCAGCTGCTTCTGATTCCTGGTCCAATCTATGAATGAGAAGGTCCCCACCTATGATGTTTTTGTGGGAATGACATTAAGATACTGCAGTTGAAACTCTCAGGATAATGGGTGTCATTCGTACCCCAATCTTTCACAGGGGAATGCTGGCCCACACCTGTTGAGTCCAACTGTGTAAAACCTCAGAACATTTAGACAAGTCCCCTTCCCAGTTGTGGTCCTTTCTAAATCCATGAGACAACTGAACCTGGGATTTCTTCTTTAGATTTTATAGAAAAACAACACGCCAAGAACAGGTACTATTACTATCACCGGCAGTACCGCCGTGTGCCAGACATTACAGAGTGCAAGGAGAAGGATGTCCTGTGCATGTTTGAAGCTGAAATGCAATGGAGACGGGACTAGTAAGTGAACAGCAAGGAATGCTAAGGGTGGGCCTTAATTTTCTGGGGATGCCACAGGGTGGCCTCATCCACTCAAGGTGCCTCCTCCTGGTGAGGCAGACTATAGTGCCCCAGAGGTCCGGCTTTTACTGTCTATCCCTTAGGCACAGCCCTTTTCTTCCAGCCTAGTTGATCAACAGATTCTCAGTATCATCCAAGAGAGACTTAAGGCCTGTCAGCAAAGAGAAGGAGAGAGCTACCAGCAGAATTGTGCCAAGGAGCTTCAACAGTTCGCCCAGGTGGCTAAGGCCTACCAGGACCGCTGTGAGTGAGCCCCCACCCTGACCGAATCCCTAGCTGCTCTTACCCCGACTAGCAACCAGCCTATGCAGTCTCTCCACACTATGGTTGTCACTGTGCATGACTCCCTACTAGCTTTTCCTCTGCATGTAGAGAAGACCCTGGTTCTCCCAGAGTTTTGAGTGATCTTAATTGCCAACTCCCTCCTTCCCCCACACTGTTTGTCTGCCAGATAATGACCTGGGAGCCTATTATTCTGCCAGAAAATGCCTAGCAAAGCAGAAGCAGAGGATGCTAGCAGAGAGAAAGGCTACCAAGGAAGCTGCTGCTGCCTGAAGGCACCTCTTGACTGACCCTTGTTATGTTGCTGAAATAAAAGTGATACAGCCTGCCTGTGTTTCTGGTGTCAACTTCATGTCCCCAGTTCATCGAATCAGCTCCTTCCAGATTAAGCTATCACTAAGTATATAACAGGCCAAAAAAAAAAAAAAGATAACCATTTGACAGATTCCATTCATTTTATTTTTCTTGTGTAAAAACCCTTATGTTGTAGCTACTGCTGGAGCTTGAGTCCTCTGGACAGAGACTCTAGTGTGGGTTTTCACAAGATGGTCGGTGAATTCCTAAAAGAGAGAGAAACTTCACGTTAACCACAACCCCTAGCCTTGCATGACCAAAAAAATCCCCAACCTTGTGACAAAGCAAGCCACTGTCAGGTCAAAAACTATAGTACCTGGTATGGAGACTTTGTGAACACAGTCTCTTTCCAGAGGTCAGGGGTCAGGTAGCTGTAGGTCTTGGAGATGGCATCAAAGGTGGCCTTAGCTGGGAAACAGAAACATTAGGGGAATGACGATAGTTGGCCTGATTTGAGAAGCTGCCCACCCCCAGACCAGAAGCTGTGTTGCACTCCTAGGAACAGAGAGGCCACTTGGGGCAAGTCTGTCGTGCATTAGGAGGGCCTTGCTCTCTCTCCCATAAAATACGCCACCACACACACTGCATTTGTGTGATCCAGCGGAGCTGAGAGAAGTCACTGTGGATCCTTTGAGTGGGCCACCTACCAAAGTTGCCCAAAGTAGCAGTGCAGCCCCTGGCAGAGGTGTAGCAGTCATCAATACCAGCCATCATCAGCAGCTTCTTGGGCACAGGGGCTGATACAATGCCAGTGCCTCTGGGGGCAGGGATCAGACGCACTAACACAGAGCCACAGCGGCCTGTCACCTGAGAAAGATAGAAATCAGCAGTTAAGACCCAAAGCATGTCTCCATTGCAGACTCACGACCACCACCACCCAGCCTACCTTGCAAGGGACTGTGTGGGGCTTGCCAATCTTGTTCCCCCAGTAGCCTCTCCGCACAGGGACAATGGAGAGCTTGGCCAGGATGATGGCCCCACGAATGGCAGTGGCTACTTCCTTAGAACACTTGACACCCAGACCAACATGACCGTTGTAGTCCCCAATGGCGACAAATGCCTGTGAAGAGACTGTAAGGTAGCTGTGGTCCTCCACAGGACAGGTACCCATCACCACCCAAGGTCTGTTGTGCCCCTCAAGAAAAGAAAGGCCACCATTAAGGCCAGTTCAAGGTACTGAGGAGCTCTTTTCTCTCTCTCCCCGGTACGAAAGTCACACTACAAATAGTGTAACTGTGCAGAGTGAAGAGAGTCACTCACCCCCTTTACGTACAAATAACCCAAGGCACAAAATGGTCCTGATACCTTGAACCTGGTCCGCTGGCCAGCCCGAGTTTGCTTCTGCACGGGCATGATCTTCAGGACTTCATCCTTGAGGGATGTGCCCAAGAAAAAGTCAATAATCTCAGACTCCTGCAACAAAGAGGATTTTTTTTGGCAAAAATACTAAAAAATCTTAGAATAACACTCACCCAGGTTCCGCGGTGGTGGAACCAGGCTTCCTAGCATAAGACAGACAACCTTTTCCAAGTTAAATCTCCTTAATCCCAGCTGAACCAATGCACCCACACTCTCTTACGACTGCCACATTTCCAAGAAAGCTCCTCTCGATGCAGACCATAGATCTCAACCCTCCGACCCCCGTCCAAACGACGCTCCCCAACAGAGACTAGTCGGTCACAGCAATACCTTGATGGGTAAGGAGAAAAGATAAATTTCCTCCAGGGACTTGATCTTCATGTCCTTGACCAGCCGGCCCAACTTGGTAACAGGAATCCACTGTGAAGAAAGACGTCAGTTAACAGGACCGCTTCTGGGGCACTCAACCCCAGGATTAGACCCACCCAATGGCATACCTACCTCCTTGTCCTCAGCCTTACCGCCGCGAGCTCCGCGGCCTCGGCCCCGGCCCCTGCCGCGCCCGCGTCCACGGCCTCGAAGGCCACTTCCGAAGCCGCCGCGGAAGCCGCCGCGGCCTCCCATGCCTGGGCCCCCGGGGCCTCCGGGCCCTCCCGCTGCACCGGCGTCATCCGCCATTTGCTGTAAAAAGCCACAGTAACAGTCAATGGGGCTTGGGGCTCTGCAGCAGCCCCGGACACCCTAGCGGCCCTGGCCCAGCCCCGCAGGCCCCAAGCCTGGCCCGATGTCCGCGGATGCCCACTGCACAGGGCCTGCGCCGCCATAACGCACAAACAACTTACGTGTTTCCCCGAGAAAGAAGAACGATCCGCTTCCACAAGAAAGTTTTATATGCCACAAAACGCCGCGAGATCTCGATTGCCCCGCCCCGAGCGGCCATCAGCGACTGTGATTAGCTCTAGGTACTCTTCCGCCGGCCTCGATTTGCGCCTGCGCAGATGGGGTGTGGAGCTGCTATAATTGCGCGCGCGCAGACTGCTTGGTTCTTTTGACTTACTTGGCGCGGTGTAATTTCGTCTTTTCCAGGTAAGTTCGACTAGGTAAGCTGCCGCGCGTACTTATTGGTGGCTTGGAGTCCGGCGTTTGTTGAAAATCACCCCCGGCTTTGGCCGTAGTCGCGGGTGAGATTCGGCGCCCAGAACGTCCAGGGTCCTCAGCTCACCGCCCACTGCCGGTGTGGGAAGGTGAAACCCAGGGCCCGACACCCACGGCTGCTGCACGCGCGGCCTTAGACCGCTAACCCCTGTCTTTCTTTCCAGAGGATTCCGGGTTGCCCCAAGGCTGACGACGCTTGGACCGCGTGGGCAGGAGCGCTCCATTGGCCCCATTTTTCAAATAAAACTGCTGCCTCAATATTCCGTGTGTTACTGGTCTTAGAACTTTTTTCCCCTACTTGTCAATCTGAAAGATCCATTCATCCGGTTTTGGCTTGAACGAGCCCTAGTGAGGTGTCCTCACCCACACCAGGTCATCACCACCTTGGACACCACAAAGGTAATGATTGGGAGACTGGCAGACGACATCTACGTGTCAGTTAAGTCTAAAAACCAGGTCTACCGTGCTTCAGAAATAACCTCTACAAGGGCCAGAGATTAAGCTCAGTGGCCTAAGCGCCTGCCTGGCAGGTACAAGGTTGAGTTCGATCCCCGGTACAAAAAAAAAAAAAAAAAAAAAA
>RJWM01029544.1:0-24861 GCA_004363535.1 Dasyprocta punctata
TTTTTTTTTTTTTTTTTTTTTTTTTTTTTTTTTTTTTGGTGCCAGGGATCGAACTCATGACCTTGTGCTTGCTAGACAGGCACTTATGCCACTGAGCTATATCCCTGGCCTGCCAGGCTTATAACTAATCTTAAGAATTTTAGTCAAACTGCTTTGATTAAAGCAAAAGAGGCAAGTTGTTTTTCAAAAAGGTCTAAGCACCTTGCATTTCAATATCTTCCTTTTACATCACTGAGTTTTGTCAGTTATTTTAATTTTTATAAATTTCTCAAACAAAAATGCCTCATTAATTTAACTTTCTTCCTTTAATTTTTAGGAATGTCTGTACATTTATTCACATGTTTAACATTTCATGTGGTTTTTTTAAATATTTTCTACTCTACAGCATTTTCTTGGTTATCATGTAGTATGAATTCTTTATCAAAATCATGTCACCCCCCCCTTTGTTTGCCATATTTACAGAAATATTTTTGAGTTTTCAGTCTCCCCTTGAGTTTTATTTTTATAGTACGTTTTGACCTACAGGACTTCTACATTTTTAATTTCATTCAGATTTCTTAGTGCTTCACTTTTATCACATTTTCTAGGCTTGTTTTTTTCCTGAAAAAATTCCTTGACTAGCAGCCAATAAATATGCCCCATTTTCTAAAAATATAATTTTCTTCTGTGTACGATAGAGGATGGAGCGCTAACATTTTTAACAGAAAAATCAAATAATGGTTCTTAGAGTGATTTGCTGTGTAGACTTGGGACTGCACAGGAGGGAGACTTTCTGGGAAGAGTGCAGACCATGGACACCTGTCCTTTGGCTTCGAGGATGAGCTCCTTGCTAATTCTCCTGTTTCACAAGTCACCCTTCTCAATCTATATAGCAGTTTTTAAACTTTCTAGAATTTTCTTTAGGAATATCAGTAATGTATCAATGGTGCTTTTATCCTGGCTTTATCTTTTCCATACCCACACAACTCAATGCATCCTCTACCATCTCTACTTATTGGAGGGGAACAAAGGCACTTTTACTTTTGAACCCATGAAGATTTTAATTCTGTATGATAACAGCAACAGTGACCCCCTACTTCTTCTTTCTCCCTCTCAAGTTTTTCAGCTCTTTGTCCTCTTATCCTGATTCTGCATGAAGTACACAGTCCTAACCAAGTTTCCAGGATCTGGCTGTCACCTGCCTGGCCTGGCACTGCTGCATAGAAATGGAGGGGACAAAGTTACCTCAGTCAGGTCTTGTCAAGAGCAGCTTTGTGGCATTAATCCTCTGTGAGAGTGTAAAAGGGCAACCTTTGCCTGCCCACTTGTCAGAGATGCAGTAGCTTCCTAGGAGCAGCAAATGGTGAAAATATCATGTGTTCTCCTTGGCAGCTCTTTTTTACAAAATGAACTAGAAGCTGAAGTCAAGTGGTTGGATTCACAGTGATGGCCAATGGTTACCTGGCCTTTGGTGTGGCCCTCTTCTCAACTATCCAATGAGGTAGGCACTACTTGCTATACATCGTTCTCCCGAGGGCTGCCAGGTCCACCGTATTGCTGAGTCCAGTCATCCATTCTCAGCTCTCATATGACTTTACCTTTCAGGAACAGGAACCTTTGGTATAATCAGATGAGACCCAATGCATTCAGTGTGGTATAGCTGTAGACTCTTTGGCATGATCAATGACACCTTTCTCCTAAACTCTTCACTGCTCCCAGTAGCCACATTTGTCAAATGTCCCTTCTACATCCTGGGCTTCAGCAGTCTGCAGCTTCCCTTTTATTTCCCATCTTCTGAGCACAAAAATGCCCTCAATCTTCTGGCCTTCCCTTCTCTATCTGTCCATCCTCATGAGGTGATAATACCCAGACTTCTGGTTTTAAAGATATTCCTATACTGACATCCCCAAATACTAAATTCCAGGTTAGATCTGTTCATAAATGTCAATCTCAAACATTCGACCCACTCACTTGTATGGTTCTATTTAAACATTTAAAAGCAATCTGTACTTTACTTGTCTAAAACTGAATGACTATTTTTCACCCCTCAAAATGTGTCCTTCCTATTGGTCTCCCCCCGCATCGCATCCCACATCTAGTCCAACAATAAATTCAAGCATGCAGAATCCAAACACTTCTCACTACTCTAATGCTTTCATCCTGGCCTGTGCAACCATTCACCTGGATCATTTCAGCAGCTACTAATAGACCTCTCTGCTATGCCCCTTGCTAGCCTCTTGTTAGTAAGAATCCCTTTTTATAGCACACAGAAGGTTGATCATATAACTGAATCAAACACTCTGGTGGCATCTCATCTTCCTCAGGAAAAATCTTAGTCTTTACGAGGGCCTAGGAGCCATATATAACCCAGCCCGCCAGTTCTCTAAATGCTACCTCTTTACCCTTCTCCTGTCCTCTACACTTTCTCTAATACATCTAGCAGGCTAGTGTATTGACCACCTCCAACCAAGCCCCACCTCCTAACAATACATTCAGCCATGAATGCTTCAGTGGATTAATCCACTGATTAGTCACCTCCAAATACATGATACTTTTGGAAATGTTTCAGATCAAAACTAAAAGAGCGAGAATAGACAGAATATAATATTATATAAATTATAATTTATATAATATAATACTATAAATTATAATAATAATTTTCCAGAAATGATGAAGAAAAAGAATTTACAAATTCACAAAATGTGTCAAAGTAAATAATCAAAAAGAAATACAAACCTGTACCAATATTAGTGAAACATTAGAACATCAAAGACAAACAGAATTACGTATCTATAAAAATTATCCTCAGGGCCAGGGATTTAGCTCAGTGGCTTAGCTCAGTGCCTGGCAGGTGCAAGGTTGTGAGTTTGATCTCCAGTAAAAAAAAAAAAAAAAAAATATATATATATATATATATATATATATATATATTCAAAAGCAAGGGTGAAGCCAGATGTGGTGATGCACATCTATAATTCTAGCACTTTGGGAGGCTGAAGCAAGTGGGTATCAAATTTAAGCCCAGCCTGGGCATCTTAGTGACTCCTATCTCAAAATTAAAAGGGCTATGAATGTTGCTCAGTACAAAGGCCCTGGATTCAATCCCCAGTACCATTAAACACACACACACACACAGAGCAAGGGTAAAAAGGCATTTAGTTCAATACAGTACAAACAGAAAATGTAGCATCAACAGATATTCATTATTAGAACCTTGAAAAATGTACTGCTCAGGGAAAAGAATTAATTTAAATGAAAAACATTATGGTAATCAGATAAAATGTTAAATAAGGAGATAGATCAAAGGAAGTACTGTCTATATAAAATTACAATGTGAAAAATATTAAAAAGACAGAATTAAAATATGGGGTAGCAATATATATGAGTTAGGAGAGAAAGTCATGGGATCAGACTTTTTTTAAATATTCTTTATTATTTCTTAAGATTTTCTTTAGATTTTTCAAAAACTTTAAATATGCATGTTAGAAAAGTCAGGGTGAATGAAAAAAGAATGACTGAGAAACAAAAGAGAACCCTCAAAAGTTATTTCAAAAAAGGTAAAAGTAGAGAAATAAAAATACATAAAATGGAATGTTTAATAAATAAAAAGGAAAATGAAAGAAATACTACTGGTGACTTCATAAACATAAACAGTTTTGAGTCCCCTTTGAATAAGGAAATTATCAGTCACTTTCCAAAAAATCATATGGATGTAAAATACTGGAAGGTTGCCACAGCAGTTTGGAGAAATACGCCAGATATATAGATATAGATATAGATATAGATATAGATATAGATATATCAACTGTAATAGTTCAGAGAAATAATTATTTTAAAAACTAGAGCTAGAGATGATCACTAGATAAATATAAAATATTTACATATCTGAAAGCAAAAGCAATACTAAATTTACATGTACCTAATAAAAATAGTCTAAAATATATAAAGACATGATAAAACTTTAGAGAGGTTTTTTAAATTCCTCACCACAGTGGGAAATTTTTGCATGTCTCTATATTTCTGCTAGAGTGAACACACAAAAATAAGTAAAAATACAGTAAAAATAGGAGAAACATTAGTAAAAAGTAACAGCAATATAATTAATAAAGTTGAGCTAATGAATCTGTATAGAACTGTCTACCTAACAGTGAGGAAAATATTCTTCTCAAAAACAAGGAATCATTATGTAAACTAACTAGATTATGAAGCAAATTTCAAAAACCAACTTTAAACAGGCCTCATCATCTGATAAAAAAAAGTGACTAACTTAAAAGCCAATATCAAAATACATATTTTAAAAATCTACATACACATAAAATATTTTAAAAATCTGATGCCTAATACATGGGACAAAGAGGATCATAATAGAAATTTAAAATTACTAAATCTAGATTATTCCTCTGTTCCTGGATAGGCAGAACCAATATAATGAAAATAGCTATAATGCAAGACTGATATACAGATTTAATGTAATGCCCATCAAAATACCAATGACATTTCTCACAGATCTAGAGAGAACAATCCAAAAAGTTATATGGAATCAGAAGAGTCTCAGAATAGCAAAACCAATTCAGGGTAACAAAAGCAAAGTGAGTGCCATCACAATTTCTGACTTAATGTTTATACTATAAAACTACAGTGATTAAAACAGCATGGTGATGGCATAAAAACAGGCAAATGCATCAATGAAACAGAATAAAAGAAGCAGAAGCAGTCCCAGACACAGATAGCTATTTGATCTTTGACAAAAGTGCCAAAAGCATACCCTTAAGGAAAGACAGCCTCTAATAAATGGCACTGGGAAATTAAGATATCCATACACAGAAGGTTGAATTTAGACTATGTAATTAAACAAAATCAAAATGAATCAAAGATCTAAATCTTAATACAAGACCACACAATCTTCTGGAAAGTAACATGGGTACAACTCTTGAAGATATAGACATAGGCAAGACTTTCTGAACAGAAATCCGAAGGCATAAGAAATAATACAGAGAATCAACAGATGGGGCCATCTCAAGTTAAAAAGCTTCTGCATAGCAAAGGAAATGTCTTGGTTACTTTTCTCTCATTGCTAAGACAAAATACCTGATGCCCAAAATTAGGGAAGGAAAGGTTTATTTCTTATAATATTGGAGGTTTTAGTCCACATTCAGAGCAGGGTGGCGTGGCTGGGGGGTCGCCATTCATGGCCACTATGAGGCAAGGTGTGAACCAGAGACAGAGGGAAGACGCCTTCTTCCCGCCCTTACACTGTAGATTGGCTCCACCCCTGGGCAGGTGCTGCACTCACTTCACCAGTCTTAGCGCTAGACAACAAACCAATCACAAATGCTAGACTCAGCCGCATCCATGCCACTATTACATGAGACTTGGCAGGGCCATAGGAATATAAACCATAACAGAAAATAACCGTCAGAATGAAGATACAATCTACAGAGTGCAAAAAAAAATTTTTTTTTTTGCCATACTGTCCTTGGACAGAAGACTAACTTCTAGAATATATAAAGAACTCAAAGAAATTAGCCTCTCCAAAATAAAAGACCCAGTCAAAAAATGAGCAACTAAAATGAATAAACACTTCTCAGAAGAAGTACAAATGGCCAATAAATACATGGAAAAAATGTCCAACATCACTAGTCATTACAGAAATGCTCATTAAAACTACATTGAAATACCATCTTAGCACAGAAAGAATGACTATTGTCAAAAAATCTAACAATAACAGACAATGACAAGGATATGGGGGAAAAGGAACTCTTCTACATTATTGATGGAAATAGTGGACATCAGTGTGGTGATTCCTCAGAAAACTAAAAGTAGAAATTCTATTTGACCCAGATATCGCCCTCCTAGGTATCTTCCAAAAGAGTCTAAATCATCATAATTTAAAGATACATATGCACCCATGTTTATAGCAGCACAATTCATAATACCTAGATCTTGGAAACAGTGCGTATGCCCATCCACAGATGAATGGGTAAGAAAAATGTGGTATTTACACACAGTGGCATAAAGAAAGATATAATAGAGGCATTTGTAAGTAAATGAATACAACTTGAGAACATAATATTAAGTGAAATAAGTCATTCACACAAACTTAAATATTACATCATTTCTCATGAAACTATGAAATATTGCATTTATTAATTGTATAATATTGCACATATATGGGAGAAAATCAGATAATTCCCTAAATTATCTATTGTGCTGTATCAAGAATATTTTACTATATATGGCAAGTCATTTCAGTTATATGACTAATTTCTCTTAATACTACCAAGTATCTGTTTCTTCTTTGTACAAGAGAATCACTTTGGTCTCCAACTAACTACTTTGACAGTAATGATACACAGTGTATTAACTACCATATCATTATTCTTTTTTTTTCTTTTTTCTTTTTTTATTTGTTTTGTACCTGGAAGCAAACTCAGAACCTCGCACCTGCCAGGCAGGTGCTTAAGCCACGGAGCTAAACCTCTGGCCTCTTTTATTATTTTGGTATAAAATTTTGTTTTATTTTTTCATAAAGCATAAAAAGCCAAAAACCCATCTGGTTTATGAAGAATATACTAAAGACTAAAACAAGTATATATAGAGTAGTTCTTTGGGGAAAGTTGTAAATTCAAATATACATATTATAAAAGGATAAAGATCAAATTTTAATCATCTAAACATTCAACTCAATAGAGGAAAAAAGGAAGCATTAACTCAAAGCTAGTAAAAAGAAAGAGCTACCACAAATTAGAAAGTTCAGTCAAATATTTAAAAATAATTCAATGAAATGCTGTCATTTTTAGTAACATGAATGAAACTGGATACTATTATTTAAGTGAAGTAAGTCTGGCACAGAAAGCCAAATATCACACTTTTGTAATTATTTGTGAAAGCTAAAAATTAACCCCATAGATGTAAGGAGTAGAATAGGAATTACCAAAGCATGGAAAAGGTGTAAGAACTGGGGACATAGGAGAGAAGATAATTAACCAGTACAAGGGTATAACTGGATGGCAGGAATAACTTCCCAAGTTCTATATAACGCAGTAGGATATCTATGGTTGACAATAGTTGCATATTTCAAAATAGTTGGTAGAGAGAATTTTGAATACTCCCAGCACAAGGATGTTCCCAACTACCCTGATTTGATCATCACACATTATGTACAAGTATTAAAACAGCAACAATTCCCTTATACATGTACACTTATGTGTTGATTAAAAATGAAAACAAAATAAAATTTTCAGGACCAATATGGAAGATCAGCAAAAATTGCTATCTTTATAAAGCTAATAAATGCATCCCAGGGAGGAGTATTCAAGATAAAAAAGACAGATTACACCAGTAAGCATCTTAGAAATAAAAGTGAAAATATAAAAATAAAATAAATGATGAACAGATAAGAGAATTCATTGAAAGCTCTAAGTCAGCAAATGTAAATCTTAATCAATATGGACAATTTCCTACAAAATAAAACTTTTCTCAGAAACCCAGAAAGAAGTGGAAAACAGGAACATTTGTCATTGTTAAATAAACTTGCAATTTTAAGACTACACATGCATATTATTTCAAGTGATTCTACAGCTGAAGCTTCCAGAATTTATCCTAATTTTTAAAAAGTATATCAAAGAATAAAGAAATAGAATACTCTCTTGTCCTAGAAAGTCAATAAAACCTTAATACTAAACCAGACTAGGCCACGGGACAAAAGATGTGTATATGCTAATCTCATTCGTGAGCAAAGGTGCAAAAATTCTGTGACAATGTTAGCAGAGCCTATAAAAATGTTAATGTATCATGATCAACTCACATTCATCCCAAAACGAAAAATTGATTTAACATTTTGAAATCTGTAATTGTCATTCAACATATTAAGTGATGAAAGGTGAACAATTAAATGACCATTTTAATATGTGTTCAGAAACAGCATTTGTTTGTTTGTTTGGTTGGTTGGTTTTGGTTCTGGGGACTGAATCCCTGGTCTTCTCACTGATCTACATCCCAGCACTTTTCTTTATTTTCAGGCTGAGCTCCAAATTGTGATCTTCCTGCCTCAGCTTCCCAGAGTGCTGGGATTATAGGTATGCACTACTACAATCCAGTCAGAAAAAGCATTTGAGTAAAATTCAGCTATAAAAATATGGTTAGAAATATGATTAAATACAAATTAAATATAAAAATATGATTAAAAATTGTAGTGAACTAGGAGTAGAAAAATTGTCCTTACTAGTTTAAAGAAATTGTACAATCAATTCATGGAAAACTTTATTCTTGTCAAAAAAAATAGGAAAACTGAGGTAGGAGGAGCGTTGTGAGTTTGAGGCTCGCTTGGGCTACAATGCGAGTGCAAGCCCGGCCTGAGCTACATAGTGCGACCCTGCCTCGAAAACCTAGGGCCGGGAGTTTGGCTCAGTGGCATAAGTGCCTGTCTGGCAGGCATGAAACTGTGAGTTCGATCCCCGGTGCCGGAAAAAAAAAAAAAAAAAAAGGAAGTATCTTTAAAATGAGAAACTAAACAAATATGCTCACTATCACTATTTCAATTAAATATTGGAGTTGATGTCTTGTTTGATAGAAGACAAAATTAGTGCTATAAAAGACTGAAAAGAAACAAAATAGCATTTTATATGTTAGCATGCAAAACTCAAAAGTAAATAAAATAAAATATTAGAAATACCTTGGCAAGATGGCTGGTATATGATGAATATACAAATATCAATTCTATATACCAGCAAAAGATGAGACAAACTATAATTTTAAAAAATTAGAAATTTTCTGTTCAGAAAGAAAATCATCAAAACTACAAGGAGGTTGGGAATAAATTTGAAGATTTGTACAAAGAACATTGTAAAATTTTCCTATGACTATGTTAAGAAAGATATTCACAAGCATTGGTAAATGACTAATTCATGGTGGGGTTTTTTGCAATGATACTTTGTCCTGCATATCAGAAAATTTAAAACGTATTTAGTCATAGAACCTCGTAGAACTGAACATCAAAAATGTAAAAAGACACAAAAGGAGAGCTGCTTGGGTTGGAATTGGAAGACCTTGAGCCCTGAGGGAATAGCTCCCTTTCTGTCTCCATGGGGATTCCTGAGATTACACCACTGTGCTCCTAACCTTGTGCACTGGTTAAGAAAAAGCCTTGTGAGCAACAGAGTGTTAGTACCATAATCTAGTTTGCATTACAGAAGCCTCATCTGATGTCTGTGCAGCTGAACAATAGCCAAATGCCCAGTGAGTGTTTTTAGAGAACACCTGCCTGGTGCACAGTAATGGCAAAATTTCTGGAAAGATATCCAATTGCAATATCAAAGGTACCTAATGTGTTTGAAAGAAGCCTCAAAGGTCTCAAATACAGAAATACATTTCCTACTACACATTGAGATTGCTCAAAACACTCTGGAAGCGCACTATAATCTTCATAAACAATACATTATTTTCTGAGCTGTCAGGAAAAATTGCTTATGTCTTTTATTAATCAAAAAAAAACCTATTTAGTACAACTTTCAATCATCGGGAAGTTGGACAGTCAATGGAAAATGAAAACAAAAATAGAAGGAAAAGCAGTTAACTGCTTACAGTTATCCTTGAGTATAAGATGAGGCATTTGACCTCCCTTTCTTAGTTTGGTGATTTTTGTAAAGGAAGTAAAAATATCCTTCTATCTCTTTACTGCCCTGCAAGTCAGCCTAAGGTGCATAGCACATAGTATCACAGTACAAGCACAGAACAGTTTTGAGGGGTGAGTATCAATATTATTATAATATTAAAAGTAACATGAAGTAATTTGAGGAGTACTTCAAAAGCTTTATATTTATATTAAAAACACAAGAGAATATTTAATCTCTTGGAATAAATTATCACATTGACCTAAATAAAAAGTATAACCTTTAGTATGATGATTCTGCCTTTTGCCTTTCTGGCTTCAGTTTCTGTGTCCTACTTATCAGGGTTAGTTAAAATCATATGTAAAACACACAGAAGAGAATTTGTGTCACAGTAAGTGCTTATTAAGTGATAACTATAGTATATAGGAGAATATAAGAACTTATAAATTCATGAATTCAACAGAAAGGATCTCTTAATGAGAGCTCTCCAGTGAGAAAATAGGAAATTCATTGGATGTCTGTGTATCACTTTAAGATTTCTCAACCATTACACCATTGACTTTGAGGCTGGGTACTTTTGCACTGTGGGAAAGCTATCCTCTATGCTGTGGTGTGCTTTGCAGTATCCCTGCCCTCTACCCACCAGGTACCAGTAGACCCTCCTCTCTCTAAGTAGTGACAAACAAAAATGTCTCCAGACCTTTCCAGCATTGCCCCATGTTCTTTGGGGATATAGAGTGTCTTAGAGATGTGAGAAGCACCAACTACAAAAGAAAATCATAGCAAAGTGGATATGATCAAAAGTTAGTTTCCTCTCTTAAAAACCTTTATTTAATAAATGAAAAGGCAAACTGGAGACTGACAAAAAGTCTCCCCAACACACACATCTAATAAAGGCTGGCGTATGTATTTTAAAACTCATGCAAAACAGTTATTCTTTAAAAAAAAAACTAATTTTAGAAACTAAATTGAAGACTTGAACAACTACTCACAATATGGTCAATATATATAAAATGGTTAATACATGTGAAAAGGTGCTTAATATCATTAGTCACTGAGGAAATGCCACAGAATCCTGCAGTAAGATGCCACCATACACATACGATGATTACAATTACAAGAGGAAAGGGCCTGCCACACCAAACGCTGATGAGGATATGGAGTCACTGGAGACGTGTGCATGGTGGCTGGTGTGGAGCATGGTACAGCCACTTGGACAGCTAACAATTTCTTATGGTTGTCATGGACCTATTTTATGACTTACCAGTTCTATTCTTCGGCTTTACCCACAAGAAATGAAAACATATGTCTATATAAACTCATGCGCAAGAATGTGCAAGGCAGCTTGTTCACAGTAGCTCAGAATTAGACACAACTCAAATGTCCAAAAGATGAATGGAGGAAACTAGTGGTTTACCCTCCTAGGAAGAAAAGGAAGAAAGAATCGAAGGGAAGAGGTGGGGAGAGAAAGGAAGAGAAAAGAAGTGAAGGAAAGGAAAGGGAGAAAGGAAATGAAAGAAGGAAAAGGAAAAAGAGAAAGAAAAGGAAAAAGATAAAGAGAAAGAAAAGGAAAAAGACAAAGAAGTAGCGGTGCATTATACTGAGTGAAAGAAAACAGACTTAAAGGAATACACACTGTGTGCTTCTGTTGGTAGGAAGCTCACAAATAGGCAAAAATAAATCATGATGACAAAATTTAGAGGTGTTAAGGAGATTTTTGTGCCTACAGGATGTTCTATGTCCCAACTAGGGTAGTGATTACACAGCTCTACACATATGACAAAACTGGATGAAGTGCCCATCTGTGTATTTTATTGGAAAATAATGATGGAGGAGGGGGTAGTCAAATTGAAAAATATGAATTAATGACATCTACTAAAAGAGTAAAAATTGAATAATCATATATATACAGGCAATTTCAATGAATATTAGCCAGGCATGGTGGCGCACACCTGTAATCCCAGCACTTGGGAGGCTGAGGCAGAAGGATCATTGCAAGTTCAAGACCAGCCTGGGCTACAAAGTGAGCTAAAGGACAGCCTGAACTGCATAGTGAGACCCTGTCTCAAAAAATAGGCCAGGGATTTAGCTCAGTGGTGTAAGTGCCTTCCTGGCAGGCTCAAGGTTGTGAGTTCAAATCATGATACGAAAAAAATTTTTTCACTGAATGTTGAGAAGACAATTCATCTTGAAAGAGACACACAGAGACAGAGAGAAGGGGGAGGGTGGCAGTATGAAAAATGAGCAGCTGACAAATGAGAACGAAGACAAATTAATAAATGGAAGACTACTGAAACTAAAATTTCGTATACTTTCAATAAAATATGATAGATCAGCATAGAATGTAACTTGTATTTAGCTGTTAGAAAAAAATTGGTCAACTATGTTTGCCACAAAAATTAATATTATCCAATAGTAGAAGAGAAATAAAGTGAAGAACTTATAAATCAATGATGAAAATTACAGCAAAAGAAAGAAAATATCAAGACATAAATTAAAACAAATACTAAGAATTTAATCATTCCACAATGTGAATATGTATCAAAAACATCACAGTGACTCTATAGATTCTACAAACAATTATTATTTGGCAATTAGTAATATTTTTCAAAACACTTAAGAATGAGTTCAAAATCAAACAAAACCATTTACATAACTAATGGAATAAATTAAATTCCTTTATTAAAAGAAAAAAATTCTAAAATCAAAGCAAGAGGAAAAAAAGTAAAACTCAACCAAAGGCTGTTTAAAAGATCATTTTAAATAAAATGCAAAGAGAAGGTTGAAAATAGAGAGTTGACATGATAAGTAAACGGAAACAAAAAATAAAAGGAGGTGACAATATTACTATGAAAGCATAGCTCAAGTAAAATGCACTAAATGGGATACCTCGTATTTATAAAAGGTTCATTTTGCCAAACAGATGTCAAAAAACTTCGTACATTGAAAAAAATCTAACCTCCAAATGCATTAGTCAAAAAACTTTTAGAAGCACATTAAGCAACTGGCAGAAACCGAAGTCTTAGGGAAGACATACCCCTTTCAGACTGTGACACATCAAGTAGATGAAACACTGAGACAGTACCCAAATAACACAACTAAGGAGGTCGATTTATCAAGGAGAAAAGTAGGAGAGAAAGCACTGCATTTTACAGTTGACATAAACGTATTCTTGTCAAATGTTTATGGAATGGTAATGATGCCCAGTCATGGAGGAGACTGTGAAGAACATCTCAACCCACTTCCTGAAGAAGACTCACCAGTGAGCCAGCACTTTGTCCTTGGCGTCATGATTCTGGAAATCTATGCTTCAGTAAGGAGTTGGAACAGAACTGAAATTACATCAATGTGGACTGAGAAAGCAATATTCCAAAGTAGATACTAAATAAATAAATAAAATTCTTCCATTGCTTTCTCTTACCAATCTGCATACTTCCTTCCATTACCTTATAAAAAGACGTCATTATTTAATCAAGGACTGAGTGAGAGTCGCCTCTGATTCTTGCCACAGTTTTCTCACCACAGAGGCACTGCACTGGCTTCTGGTGAGATCATAGAATGAAACCTGACCTGGGTAAACTGCAAAGAAAATCCACAAAAATGGCATTTCAAAATCATCCCACTGTTTCCATTCTAAATATAAATTGATAACCCACGATTATCAGATATGTGACAAAACCTGTACCAAAAATCCGAAAGAATCAAAAAGAAGAATGTTGATCTGCTAATTCAGAGGGACACAGAAATAATTCCAGGGAAAGAAGGAATTTAAAAATAATTTTGACTTGTTTTATGGGGGAAACTTGACCAATTATTTTATCCATAGAGCAAGAATGGGTTGCAGTGGTAAAAGGAGTAAGGGTTGGTGAAACTTCAAAATGTAATTCTTAATGTTTGAAAGCTTGATAGATGAATTAAAAAAAGGCAAGGGGTTTCTCAGCATCTAGAAAAAATGTCAAATAAACAGAAATTGTGAAACTTACATCTGTCTACAAGTGATTTCAAAAAAAATCACTAGTAAAAGGGATGCAAACAATTTTATCAAAGGAATAATAAAATTATTCAAAGCTTAAACCAGTAAAAAAAAAAATCTAAGCTTTCCTTTTAAAGATTGTATTTGATACTGAGCAGAAAGAATGAGAAAGATGGGGTGTTTGAATCTAAACTAAAAATTTATCTTCAAAGGGAAAAAGATTAAACTGGTCTCTGTTATGGTTGATACATTGTGTCAACTTGAGAAGTCTAGAAGCTTAACCAAGTAACTCAGCAGCTCTCCATCCTGGGGTGTAAAGGACATGTCTTTACCTCTCTAGGATATTGTCCACTGTGTCAATTTGAGAAAGATAGAAGTTTAAGTGATTCAGCAGGGAGCCAGGGTCTTTACTTTGTAAACATCCTCAGCCTGTGCAAGAGGAGGGCATGGAGACAGTGTGAGTGCTACACCCACCCAAGGGGTATAGCCTGCTTGCAATATAAGGGAGGAAAAGAGACTCGCTCCTCTCCTCTTTTGCTCTTGTTGCTTTGCTGTCTTCTGCTACCTTGAAGTGTTGCCCCTGTGCCATGCCACCGTGCTTTGGAGCCAGCTGATCATGAACTGAAACCTCCACAAACTGTGAGTTAAATAAGTTTTTTCTTCCTTCATTTTGAGCATCAGGTATTTTGTCCCAGCAAGATGAGAAAAGTAACTGAGACAGTCTCAGACATTTCATAAGCAGTAAGTACATGCCAGCACTAGGCCAATGCTTCTAGAAGTTATTTGGAAACTTGAGTTTGAGCTATCGATCAAGAAAAAAGGAAAAGGCATATTAAAATATTTAAAAATAAAAATGCTAACCTTCTTTTTCCTCTCCACTTCCAATTTTTACTCTGTTTCTACTTTTAGTGATAGTATTATAGACAGATAAGCTAGGTAAAATTATAGGCAGACTGGGCTAGGCCCTGGGGGGAGTCAATACAGAGGACGAAAACTTATTACAACTGTGGCCAGAGGCACAGCTGTTGGGGGCCAAGCCTCAAAATAAAAACAAAATAACCAGGTCTGCATGCCTTCCTGAGAGATAAACAGTAAATTAATATCAGTCATCCTGAGTGTGACTAAGACCCCCATGATTCATCGCTTCCTAAAAAGGTCCGCGTTCTTTCTACATACACTTGCTATGTGACCTGATTCCCATTGGCTCAATATTACCTAAGTGGCTAAACTTGTAATCTTATTGGTTAATCATAGTTTTGTCTCATATTGCACTCACTTCATGATTTTGTACCCACCTCATGATTTTGCTCTATAAAATTTCCTCTGACCATGGCAACCCATTTTTTTTTTTTTGAATCCCCTCCTGTTTCTCAGGAACTATCTCTTACCCTCTCAGTAAATATTTCCTATTCTTAATCTTTGTTGTTTTTTTAGAATTTATTCTTCAGTTTTGGGGAACATCAACTTGATGTATCTGACATCTAGCACGTTGATAGTTGCATTTATTTCCCCAATATCAGTAGTGGTTTAATGATACAGAATTATATGTCAATCAGGGAATCACTTATTTTGTTTCACAGTACATATTTCAAATACTAGAGTTTTTTCAATTTTCTATTGAATAATAGGGAAAAGTTAATTCTAAAGATTCATAACCTATGTCATTTCATGGAGCAAGACATAGATCAGAACTCAGTTTGAGAGATTTTACAAAGATACTATGCTTAGAATATATATACTCCCAGCACATTCTGGAACACCATGCTGGTTGATATTCCTGCTGGAAAAGATATGTAAATTCGTGTCAGTTCAGGTCGGGTTTTATGAGAAAATGAATTCAGGTCATCACCTTAAGCATGACCAATTCAGGAACCTGATATAAAAATTGAACTAAAAGTTTGGCTTTTAAGTTCATCAAGGCCAGTAAGAATCATTCCATGTTCCTTACTTCAAGAAGAGAGCATTTCTGAGATTAAACAGATTGAAAGAAAAATAATGGTGATAGCTGGAGACAGAAAAACATATCCCTGGTGGAATAATTTGAACCTCACAGCCCACTTCTGCCTAAAGACAGTCTTATTCCTGAATTTACCAGTTAAGTGAGTCAGTTAGCTTCTCTTTCTTAGCAAAGCTTGATGGGGTTTTTGTCTTTTGCATTGAAAGAATTCAGACTGATTCTACATTTAACAAAAGTCGCAAGGACTTCTTAAGAGGCTAGGAAGAAAACAAAAATGCCTACTTTCATGTGAGTTTTCTACTGACTTGAGAACAGGGCATAACACTGAGTTACAAAAACCTATCCCATGCTTTTCTACTGTAAATCTGTACGTAATAGTAGCTAACTGCCTCAGTAGCTGTGCCTGGGGATGGGAGGGGGAAGGATCTTTGTGTTTCCACACTTGGCAAGACAAACAGCAAAGTGTGTGCACCTGTGCAAAAGTGTCAACCTGGGATTTTTACCCACATCATTCTTATTCTAACAGTTTTCACGTATGTTTTCATGTATGAGCATTGTAGAGGGTAAAATACAGCCACACAATTCTTTTGCTGTGTAAACATGGACTTTACCACAATGGAATGTGGGTGTGGTTCACAGTAGCTGGGCACGGGGACAGCAGAAACCCATCTGTGCATTCTCTCACTTGGCAGACAAATGCAAAGTGTGTTCAGGAGCTACAAAGCAGCAACAGGTGTGCATTTAGGAAATTTTTTTTTTAAGTTTTCTTTAATCTGTCTGTTGGAAGTAGCCCAACTCAGTACAACAGCATATGAAAAAACAGATTTGCAAGTTTTGGAGGTCAAAAGTGAATCATCAGGTGACTCATTCATGGATGATGATTTTGGCCATGCAAGTCAAAGTTCCTGTGATAATGAAATGGAGCAAAAATTGTCTAGTACAGACACATGGAACAAAGATGCCCCTGATTCAGACAGAAAATAGTAGTGTTAGTAGATATTTGACTAGTTGAAATGGTAAAAAATGATGACACAACCAAATGGAACAATCTAATGTTAGATCTACATCTGAAAATATACTGAGGCTCTTGGCAGGGTTGAAACCTATTTAACAGAATACCAGCACTGCCACTCAATGTTGGAAAGTATTTGTAACAGATGAAATGCCACAAGATGTTGTGAAATACATGAATGATGAAATACAAGTAAAACATTCTGTATGAACCAATAGCCAGACTCAAAAATGTGTTGAATCTCAGTAGCTGAACTGAAAGTATTCCAAGGTCTGCAGTACTTAGCAGGGCTTTCTCCTGGTGATGGCAGGAATGTAAAAGACTTTGGATGTATAAGACTTATGGATGTGGCCTTGAGGTTTGTAGAACAAGAATGACACTAAAGAGATTTGGTTTTCTTCAAAATTGTCTGAGGCTTGTTGGTAAAATCACCCACCAAGAAAGAAAAAGAACTGATATTCTGGCTGCTATCCACTCGTTGTTTGGGAGTTTTGTTTCAAAAGGTCAAGCAATTTACACATCATCTGAATACATGACTATTGAAGAATATCTTGCTGCATATTCATTTTAATCTCTATAGCTTTAGGGTGGAGTGGTGTTTACAGTTGAACTAAGGGAAGGGAAGGAAGTGACTCAGTTCATTTTCTTCTAACTGTACTAGAACCTTGATAAAACTGAAGCCTGAGATGATAACTTTCTATGCAGTTACTATGAGGTCATTCAAAACACAAAGTGTTGGTCAATTGTTGTGCTTTACTTGATCCTAAACGTGTGTGGCATGAATAGTCTGATAGTTTACAAAGAAAGTAACAAGTGCAAAATATCACAGAGAATTTTTCATAAAGGATTGGGACTAGAACTCATAAGAGATCATATATAGCGAAGGAAAGAACCAAAATGTTTCTGCCTAGGGAACTATTCAAAAAAACTTGTGAGCACACTGGTGAGCTGACAGGTGAACAGGCAGGTACAGCATCCCAAAGACTTACTATGACAACAGGAAAACCAAAAAGATGGCAGCTGTGCCCTACAAGAAAGGACAGGAGAAGAAAACATACACTCTATCAGTGAAAGCAATACTTGTGCACAGAATATGCAGTTATCATATGTGAAGACTGCCTGGGTGTGACAGTTGAAACAAAGATTATCCCCGTGGTAGACTTTTGTTTATCTTCATACTGTAGTTCACATAGGTTTTTATTTCTGATGTTATCTTTTAGGTTTTGCAAGCAAGTAAACAGCTGATGTGAAGATGTTAATGTCTATTCTAAGCACTCGTTGCATATTTACTATTTTACTTTACTGATATCTTATTTTCCTACTAAGTGCATGTTGTACAAGATAGCAGGAACCTCCTGACAAAAGAATAAGACAAGATAGGTGACAAGAACAGCCTGCCACACAAGAAAAGAAAGCTAAGCACATGTGTTGTCAGTGTAAGCAAGAAATCTGCATGGAACATGTAATTGCCACGTCTAACAACTGCCTTGAGTGTGATAATTGAAGTAAAGATTATCTCTGGGATAGAGCTCCATTAGTGTTTTCATTGTAGTTCATATAGCAATTTAATTCTGATGCTATCTTTTAGGTTTTGTAAGCAACTGCACAGCTGATGTGAAAATGTTGATGCTTATTGCTAAATGTACAATACTTATTAAGAATTTAACACTTTATTTTATTGATATTTTATGTTCCTGCTAACTACACATTGTATAACATAATAATAATCTTCTGTCAAAGCAGGAAGATCACAGTGAGATATCATGTATGTCCTGCAAAAGGCCAGGGAAGCAAAAGACATGTGCTGTCAGGGTAAGCAATACATGTGTATAGAATGTATTGTTTTTATGTGTGAAGACTGCCTCAGGTTTGATAATTGAAGTAAAGATTATTTGTAGAGTTACATTGGCATTTCCATTTAATTTCATATAGGAATTTATTTCTGTTGTTATTTTTCAGACTTTGTTAACCAAAAAACAGTTGATGTTGAAAATTTTGATGCTTTTTATATTCAATAAATATTAAAAATTCAATACTTTATTTTTTATTTTTCCTCTTAATTACTCATTTTTAATATAATAAAGTTCATAAATTAAAATTAATTATTCATCAATAGAAATATTCTAAAGATAAACATGAGTATTATATACCCCAAAGAGTGCAACTTTAACACAAAATTTGTTTTTTTGCCCTTCACCAATCCAACGAAACCAATAAATAAATAAATAAGTGCAGCTATTAGAAGAAAAGAATACAAATTAACACTATTTTCACATAATACGGTGAAAAACTAGGAGAATCACTTCCTAAATGAAAAGAACTAATAAAGAACCCTGAGAAGACATGCATTAATCTTGATAAGACTAGAGTAAGAAACACCTAGTAGATGAGTAAAGCACAATTCCAGGTGTATCTGTGGGGTCCTTCCAGAGATGACTGGCATTCAGCCCAGCAAATTGAGAGGAGAGGATCCACCCCAATTGAAGGTAACACCAACTAACAGGCTTGTAGCTGGGATGGACTAAAAAGACAATGAAGAAGAAAGTGTGCCTGTCTTTTGAAAGCCCCCTTTCTGCTTGCACAGGTGGATGTTTTGCTGCTGCTGTAGACATCAGATTCGAGTTTATTCGGGCTCCAATGAGACTCACTCCAGCGACTCTCTAGAAAGTTTTCTGGCCTTTGACTGTGGACTAGTTTTGCACCCTTCATTTCTCTTTATTGGGGCTTCCAGTTTCGTGCACTGACAAACTACCAGACCCTCCAACACTCCTGCGTGCATTGCAGACTCCCTCTGATACCTAATAAATGACCTTGCATAATTACACATATATTTCTGATCATTTTTGTTCTTCTAGGGATCTCTAATCAATACACACATACGCACACACACACACGCACGCACACGCATGCACACACACACTGAAATCTAAGAATAGGACTAATGAAAGTAAATTTAAATGTCTTACATAAAAGACTAGTCATGCAGATATTTGAGGGAAGGGCATTTAGGCAGAAAGAATGCCTCAGAGATGAGAACATATGCAGAAAGTTTGAGGAACTGCTAGAGTGCCCAGTGTGGTTACCCCGGGTAGGACCTGAGGACACAGAGTAGAAGTCAGAGAAGCAGCAGGCCCTGAAAAGATCATGCAGGGTCTTGGGGGCAGATGTAAGGACTTCGACTCTTACTTCTGCTGATAGGACACCCATGGTGGTGGTGGAGATGGGTGGGTTTCAAGTCAAGGTTAAAATTATTTGCTTTAGGTTATCAGAGTATTGTTCTGGTGCTGTTAGTAACAGTGAGAGTACAAAAAGAGAACTATTACTATAATCCACATAACAATAATATCAAAAAAAGATGTTGATTCAGGCTAAGGTAATAGTAGTGGAACTGGTACAAAGTAACCAGATCCCAGATAGATTGTAAATTATTAGCAAATTTACATTTCATATGCCCAGCAGCTCAAGTGCACAGTCTTTGCTCAATGTTGCTCAAACTGTATTTCTTAATATTAGATGAGAAAATACCAATTCATTGATTTACTGAGCATTTAGTGAGCCCACTATCTGTGAGTTAGCCATTAAACTGAGCCATAGAAGAAGAAGAAGACAATGTTCCTACCTCAAAGAGCTGGTAGATACATGATAGTATATAGAGAGGTATCAAATAGTAATTGTGTAAGCACAAGGCTTTGGACATCTGCAGCCTTTTCACTCCCATAATGGTTGTGACATTTATTTGCCCCCTAGTGTTTCCTGGACTAACACAAATTTCCAGTAAGCCCTGTAGAGTTTGGCTCACTTTGCCTTTAAAGTCCCATTGTTTCCTATGCTTTCACCACAGTGGACCTCCCTGGAACTAAACAGGCCACTCTTACAGCCTCAGAACAACACGAGTGCCATTTGATGGTTGAAACACTCTCTGCACCACCTTGATCTACCCACCTCCTGATCCTCCTTCATCCTCAGCTCCTGGTGGGTGCCTTGGACATTCCCCTAGGACATGCTTTTGTGCCACCCACCTCTCCATGGTAAAGCTTCACATGACCCAGTTCATTTTTGCGCTTACTTGATTAGTGGGACATTTTTCTCCCAGACTATAAAAGGACTGGATCATCCTGGGCTGAGCCTTCATGTTATCTCTAATCCTTAGCCCATCCTTGGCCCACAGAAAGAATTTGGTACATATCTGTTAGATGGATGAATTAAGGTAAAGTTCATTACATTAAGATTATACGTTGACTTTTTAAAATATTAAACTGTAAGCTTCTTGAGGGAAAAAATTAGGTACATTCTTCCATTTATCTTCAGCATTGAGCAAAAATCCTACTGTGTAATAAAGGCTGAACAAATATCTGTTGGTTAACTGATGAATGGGTAAACCAACGAATGAGATGAAATGAATAAAAGAACAAATGAATAAATGAATTATTATTTCTCCTAAAACCAATTTCCACTGTGAGTTAAATCTCTTATTGAATCTTTTTCTACTTTATGTCATGGAAATATATACATGAATATACACATCTTATCTATCTATCCATCTATCTACCTATCTATCTATTTATCTATCAAATGATTGTCTTCCTTTTTGGTGTTGGGGACCAAACCCAGGAATTTAAGTATGTTAAGCTCATGCAATACCACTGATATATAAACTATACCCCTACCTACAATCATAGTATTTTCTAGAAAATAAAAAGAACAAATGAATTCTAAAAAAAAAAATCACCCAACATCGAAGTATCTGAAAAATTCTCTTCCAGGAGAATATTTTGGCACAATTTCTAATGTGATTTGTTTAACTCAGTGTGTTTCTTAAATCCATAAGTAAACACTAAATTTTTTCAATGGTCATCTGAAAGGAGTCCCATGAAGAGGAAACAATATTTAATCCCCATAGACAAGTATTTCCCCAAAAAGTCCTTGTATGTAACTAATAGAAAAGAAGGGTCAATAGTAGAAGAAAGAAGAAAGCAACAACATCAGGAAAGCAGTTTAGGTTTTGCCAAAAGGAAACTAAAAAGTAAGGAGGGCTCATTAAACCAGCAAGATATCTCTATTGCCTACTGTGAAAAATTGGCCTCTAACATTTGTGCAAGAACATTCATATGTTCCTTAACTTAGAAAGAGGCCAGGGAAAGAATGGGGAAAAGGAGGTTACAGTTTCCTCCCAAAGTCTAAGCAATAGCAACACATAGAGAATGACACAACAGTAAAAGTAAGTTGACAAAAGTGTGAAAACTTGCTAATTCACCTTTGCTTGGATCCATTAGATTCTACACTTAATATTCCACTAAGATGCATCAACTGCATGGAGTTCTCAATAACAGGCATATGAGATTTTTTTGAACACTGAAAATTGCTAAACCTGTGATGCATTGTTGTTATATAGTGCCATACTTTCAATCTTACTGTGTCGTAGAACCCCAGAACTTATTTCTCTAGAAAATGTACACAACTAAACATGTTAGTTTAGAAAAGGATAAATATGAAAGAAAATAATATAAAAAGAAGTTGCTTAAACAAAGGCTAAAATTTTATCATTCTGTGAGATCATTTATATCCTTTTTTTTTTTTTTGTGATGCTCATGTTCATTGTTGTAGTTACAGCATTTATACCCCTGATGCTTTTCCAGGTAGAGGAAGAGAACTCCAGCCATTTGTGCCATTTATGCAGACCCATCTGAAGCAATATCTTGTCGAGAAATGCCCCTTCAAAGCCACTTTCCTGACCTGCCAGCACTGGATTATGCTTCTCTGAAAGTGATTCTGCTCTATGTTAGCTTTTAAGTGACTGCTTAAAGACACTCCCAGGAGATACAACACCAATGTTCCCTTAATGAGTCACTTCTCCTGGTCAGAAAAGACTTTGCCACTGCATCCATGTTTGATTTTCTGGAAAAATCCACAGCTACCTAAACTACATGTATGAGTCAGTGTATGCTTATTATAAGCCTATGGCTTTTCTTTTTCAGCTCATGCAGGCTGCTCTGAGAAAAATTGAGAAACAAAGTAACCTGACTAGCTGAGTACATAAACTAGGTTCATAATTCTTTACAAATAGGACTCTTGATAGTATGCTTAAAGTACAAATTGTAGTTCTCCAGCACACCTAGGAGTCTTTTTAAAATGAATGAAATGGTGCTAGGAAGATGACATTTGAGAATTATTTTCCCTACTCATTGACTTACAGCAGTTCTACTCACTTAGCATTTTTAGACAAATGCTGTTTTGGAAAGAAAGGAACCCTAAATAGTTGCATAAATAAATATAAATACTGCCTTTTTATGTTCTATAACACTGCTAAATTATGGCAAAATCTGACAATTATATTATCCTCAGGGTCCCAAAACTCTATAGACAGAGATGTTCTGAAGGGTTGCTCTTTTTTGGAAAAGTATATATCTAATATAAAGAGAAGAGATTAGAAAGCTGGAGATAAATATTGTTCTCAGACCCACCAGAAATGACCTGGTTCCCTCTTCAAGTATTTTCTGCCTTCAAACAGAGTACATGCAACTGAAACTTACCATCTTCTTCAAAGGAAGCCCTGAGTATTACTGGACAAACACTTTGAAAAATTTTGAACTTTTAAGATACAGATACGTGGGAATACAATGTACAGTAACAGTCAAAGATCTACAGTATATTTTTTCTTAAGAGCTACATCCTATCTTATTTTTAAATGAGATATAAAAATTGCATAAAAGATCATTCACATGCACTTTGTATTTAGAGTATAAGTGCTAATGAAAATGATGAGGAAAGAGATGTCCTTATTGTATCACCCATGGATACAGAACTAACCAGAGTTTATGAATTAAGGCTACTTCGGCATAAAAGGAGTTTAGCCTTCTGGCGAAGCAGCAAATCAGAGCAAAAGGGCATAGCCCTCCCTGGACCAGAGGAAGCATGACAATGTTTTCTCTTGTATTTCATACACTGAACTCAGGGGTTGTATTTTTATGGAAATTTCCTACTGGTAGACAAGCTGAAAACTCAACAAAACACCTGAAGAAGAACACTTAGTTGCCATTTTCTCTTGGATCACTTTAAGAACATCCAGCATCTTGACAGTAAACAGCAGGCAGAGTAACTGCTATGGTTGATACATTGTGTCAACTTGAGAAGTTTAGAAGTTTAACTGAGAGCCTCAGCAGGGAGCCAGGGTTCTTACTCTGCAAATATCCTTATCCTGTGCAAAGGAAGGCAATGAGATTTGTGAATGCTACACCCACCCTGGAGCGGGGTGGGTGGCCTATGTACAGTATAAGAGAGAAAAAGAGGCTTGTTCTTGCACCCTTTTACTCTGGTTGCTTTTGCTCAGCTGCTGCCTTGAAGTGTTGCCCCAGTGCCATGCCATCCTGCCTTGGAGCCAGCTGATTATGGACTGAAACCTCCAAAAACCGTAAGCTAAATAAACCTTTCCTTCTTTAATTTTGGGTGTGTCAGGTGTTTTGTCTCAGCAAGGAGAGAAAGTAACCAAGACAGTAATGCAACTCAAGAGAATCCATGTCTGGAAGAAAATCTCAGTGTTTTATTTTAATGATGACATTTGCAAAGAAAACTCAGCTGAACTCACACATGTACTTTTTGTAGGACTTGTGTCATGGTCTTTTTCCTGTTGATGAGACACAATACCTGACACAATTTAAAGGAGGTAAGGTTGATTTTGACCCATGGTGTTTAGAGGATTCAGTGCACAGTTAGTTGGCTCCAAGGAAAGAGGACACAATGGAAGGATGGTAGAATAAAACTACCCACCCCATGGCAGCCAGGTTGCAGAGCCAGAAGGGAGGAGCTAGGTGCAAGAATATACCCCTCCAGGTTACACCTCCCAACAACTTATTCAGCTGTAACCTCGTCACTGGATTAATCCGCTAATGAGAACAGAGTGATCCAGTCCTCTTCCAAAAATCCCGCCTCTGAACACATGAGCCTTGGGGCGACATTCTCAATCTAAACCATAACAACTTGCATTTATCGCCAGAGAACATTAGGTCATATTCATTTCAGGAGTAAACCAAAGCAGTACCTACCACTCCCACCACAGCAGATCAAGATAGCACATGGCCCTCAACCAAACCCACATGCGTGTACCCCTCTCTTTCCCCAAAAACATTTGTAGTGCACATCCATTCAGACAAAAGCTTCCATTTTCCTACTGCTTTTGTGTGCTGTAGCAGGAAGCACTGTTAGCTGTGTTAGTGAAAAATAACAACGGCAGACTCTGAGACACATGCCACAATGTTCCTGCGGAAATCAAACTCTGAGAAATTTTTTAAATGTTTTCAACACATCAGCATGAAGCATCGACCTAGTTGGAATC
>RJWM01029545.1:0-24341 GCA_004363535.1 Dasyprocta punctata
AACCACTGTGGAAATCAATGTGGAGATTCCTCAAGAAGCTAGGATTAGAGATCCCATTCAACCCAACTAACCCTCTTCTGGGCATTTTCCCAGAAGAATTGAAAACATCATACCACAGTGATATCTGTGCACTCATGTTTATAGCAACCCAATTTGTAATAGCCAGATTTTGGAAACAACCCAAGTGCCCATCAATCAAAGAATTGATAAAAAAGTTATGGTATTTTTATACAATGGAGTACTACTCAGCTATTAAGAAAGATTGCATTGAGACTTTTGTAAGTAAATGGTCATGACTTGAGACCATACTCCTAAGTGAGATAAATCAAACCCACATGTGTAAATACTGTATTGTCTCCCTAGTGTAAGAAACAGAAAAGTATATATGATCCAAAATCTATAATAAATACTATGTAAGGGTAAAAAACAGCTCAAAGAGCAAAAGTAATTGGGAAGGGAAAAGGCAGAAAGAGAAAATGGGAGAGGAAAACATATAAACCTGTATATATGTATATGTAAGATAACTAAAATGAACACACTGCTGAATGTATTTTTTATTGAGAAAGAACAATTAATACTAATATGATTAGATCAATTTTACATGTCTATATCTGTTAATGTAAGTAACCATTTCAAAGATAACAATATGCAATATTGCAACCATTGTCAAGTTTCTCTCATCTGGTTTTGTAAACCTGCAATGTTACTGTTGTGCATTTACTCTACTCGTTTGTTTCTCTCTTTTGCTTACTGTCTTTGTTTTATATGTCTTTTCTTTTTCTTTTTTTTTTTCTTCGCTTAAATAAAAAAAAATAAAGCTGTCAGAGAAAAGAAACAAATCACCTATAAAGGAAAATCCAACAGAATCATGACAGTCCACTCAACACAAACCATCAAGTCAGGAAGAAGTTGGAGTGAAGTATTTTAAATCCTGAAAGAAAACAACTTCCAACCCAGATTGATGTACCCTGCAAAAATATCTTTCAAAATTGATGGAGAAATAAGATACTTCCATGACTGAAGGAATTCATGACCACCAAAGCAACCCTACAAAGAGTACCAAACAGCATTCTAGAGAGAGAAAAAAATGACCATGGTTCCAGAAACGGCAGCAGAGGGAGATCACCAGGCAGGTCAGGCAGTGCACAGAGGAGAAAAGTAGGGAGCCAATGGCAGGAAAATAGCAAGGCAGAGATGAGCCAGCGCATGCTGGCCATAACTATTAATGTAGATGGCCTTAATTCATCAATAAAATGAAACACAGGCAAAGTGAAGCAAGAAACAGGTTCCATCAATATGTGGCATACAAGAAACACTTAATTTAAAAGCAAATTCATATACTGAAAGTCAAAGGAGAGAAAACAATGCTCCATGTGACAGGGAACCAGGAGAAAGCAGGGGTAGCTTGCCCATCAAATATAAAATTGATAAGAAAGTTATGGCATTTTTATATAATGAAAAACTACTCAGTTATAAAAGATAACCTTAAGGCTCTTGTAGGTAAATAGGTACAACCTGAGATCATGCTCATGGGTGAAATTATTTGGACTCACATGGGTGAACAACACGTTGTCTCCCTAATATAAAAAACTGAAGGAGTTAGTGGGATACAAAATGCACAATAGATGTTGTGAAAGTGAAAGGGGAGGAAATGTCTAGAGAGAAGTTGGTAGCCATTGTTAATCTCCTATTATCTTGTTTTGAAACCCTGGTCATTTCATTGTTCTATTTTGTTTTGTTTTGTTCTGTTTTGCTTTGTTTGATTTTATTATATCTGATGGTACTGACAGGTATTTCAAAGATAGCAAGATATATTAAGGTAGCTATTCTTATTTCCTATTATCTTGTTTTGAAGCACTGTATTGTTTTCCTTGCTTTGTTTTGTTTGATTTTATACTGTTTTGTTTTGTTTGCTTTCATTATATCTTATGGTATAGGCAGCTATTTTGAAGACAACAAGAGGCATTATGGTAGCCATAGTTGATTTTCTATTATCCTATTTTAAAGTCCTGTATTGTACTCATTGTTTTTTTCTTCTTCTTGAATTTATTTATTTATTTACATATTTTTTGGTACTGGGGATTGAATTCACAACCTCGTGTCTGCTAGGCAGGCACTTAAACTACTTAGCCAAACTCTCAACCCTTCATTGTTTTATTAAACCAAACAAAACAAAAGATAGAAATGATACAGAATTTTTAAAAAGTAGGAAATTAACACTAGTTAATATATTCCATATTGTTATCTTAGAAGTAGTCATTCATGTTACAAGATTTAGGCATGGCAAAAATGATTAAACAATCAAACAATGAGAGCACAAACTGTTCTTCTTGGTAAACTTAGAGAGAGTAGTAGTATAGTTATCTATCTTCTATACACACACACACACACAGAGTCTTTTCCCTTATTCTTTTTTCCTTTCTCCTATCCCAGTTGTTCTTACCTTTTGAGCACTTTCTTTGCCTTTCATTATGACAATATCTACTGTACATTTTGGATGTAATTGCTCTTTTAGTTTTTTTTAACACTAGGGAGACAATACAATATCTACAAATGTGAGTTTGATTTATTTCACTTATGAGTATGGTCCCAAGTTCCATCCACTTACCTACAAAAGCCTCAAGTTTATCCTTATTGATAGCTGAGTAATACTCCATTGTATTCAAATAACACATCTTTTTTATCCATTCTGCAGTTGATGGGTATTTAGATTATTTCCAAGATTTAGCTATTACAAATTGTGCTGCTATAAACATGGGTATACAAATATCACTGTGGCATGGTATTTTCAATTCTTCTGGGAAAATACCCAGAAGGGGAAAAGCTAGATTGAACTGAACTTCCAATCCTAGTTTTTTGAGGAATCCCCACACTGATTTCCACTACCATTGCACCCATCTCCACTTTCACCAACAGTGGAGAAGCATTCTTTTTCCCCACAACCCCACCAGCATTTGTTATTGGTCGATTTCTTGATGGTAGCCATTCTTTTTGAGGTAAGATGGAATCTCAATGTTGTTTTAATTTTCATTTCTCAAATGACCAGTGATTTTGAACATTTCTTCTTGTATTTATTTGCCATTTATATTTCTTCATCTGAGAAGTGCATGTTCTTCTCCGATGCCCATTTTTGGATTGGGTCTTTGAATTTGGGGGGCCTGATGTTTTTCAATTCTTTATATGTTTATAAGTCCTTTGTCTGAGGGACAGTTGGCTAAAATTTTTTCTCATTCTGTGGGTTTTCTTTTCACTCTGTTGGTGATTTCTTTTGAAGTACAAAAAACTTTTTAATAAGATAAGATCACAGTTATTGATTCTTTGAAATACTTCCTGTTTGGTTTGTGTTTTGTTCACGAACTCTTTGACTATACTCATGTCTTCAAGATTTCTACCTACCTTGTCTTCTAGTAGATTTTGTGTACCTATTTAAATATATAGATCTTTGATCTATTTTGACTTTAGTTTATTGCATGGTGATAGACATGGGTCTAGTTTTAGTCTTCGACATGTGGAAAGCCAATTTTTCCAGCAGCATTTATTAAAGAAGCTATCTTTCTTTTAGTCATGTTTGGAGCTTTTGTCAAAGATAAGGTGGCTGAGAGTCTTTGTAGTTGTGTCTGCATCTTGTAATCTGTTCCATTGAACCTCAGGTCTGTTTTTTGCCAGTACCATGCTAATTTTATCACAGTAGCTTTGTAGTATAATTTCAAGTGAGGAATTGGGATGCCTCCTGCCTTGCTCAGGATTGCTTTTGCTGTTCAAGGTCTCTTCTATTTCCAAATGAATTTTAGGAATGTTCTCTCTATATCTGTGAGGTATGTTAATGGTAGTTTGATCTGGGAAAATCACAATGAGAGGCCCCCATCTTTGTATAGAACTTTGGCCTCCTGTTTTTTTCTTTACAGACTACTTACATTTTTCTCATCACCAAGGCACAGCACATTAGCACTTGTTTAGCATGCATTGTGGGCCACTTGATTTACCTGTGCAAAAGCATACAGAGTGTCCTTGGTAAAAAGAGTTACTGTTGAAAGCATTTCAAAAAGTAAGTTTTAGCAATATTAGAAATGAAAACCAAACACAACATACCTAGCAATGTGGAATCATGGATCTGGATCTGCACCCAGATCCTCCAAGGCACCATACATTCTGCAGAACTCAGCACCCCTCAGTGTGAGGGATGCTTGATTTTATTTGGCCAAGGGCAGGAAAAACATGTTAGGAATTTCCACTAAAAAGCAAGTAGACAAATAGATAATTTGCCTGCCTCTTTCTGAGTCCCATACTGCCAAAACTAAGCTTCTTGCTTTCTCATTTTCTAAAAGAGGAGGAACAGAAAAGTGGTAAACAATGACAAAAGTTCTATAACATATACAGTTTTAAGCAACATTCATTTCTTGAGAGCTTACCGAGTGCTGTGAGCATTTTAAACACGTGTATTTCTCACAACAACCCAGAAGAAGAAGAAATTGAGTTTTAGAAAGGCTAAATAGCTTGTGGAAGACTGATGGAAAGAAGTTGAGGAAGTGAATGAACAACCATCTGACCTGAAAATTCATTCTTGAAACTATTCACTAAACTCCTCACATTCACTGAAATGAAAACCAAGCATGTATTTGAGGGACTTTTTCATGCCAGTTTAGTAGTCAAAATATTTCTCTCCTTTTTTGGCCTCGCAGCACCGCCCCATGCATGGCAGTCTGCTCTTCAAGGCCACGCTGGCTGAGTTAACTCTCAGCCACAGCAGTTACCGCCTATGAAAATGCAGCCTAATTAACCTCTCTGCCTCAGTCCGCTCACCTGTGAAGCAAACTGCAGCTCCGTCGCGTCTGTATAGAACAATGTGTCCTGCGTGTTACCAACTGTAGTGGGTTACCGAGAAGCACTCTGTAAGGTGTGCTTCGCCTCATCTCACAACTCGCTCTCCTCTCGGTGGCAGCTGGGACTCAGGTGCAGTTAGCCAGTGCCTCTCTCAGGGTCTGCACACATCTCTCTAGCTTTCTGGATGCATCTTCCGCAGCACGATGGGTGCTCCTCTACAAGCATCATGCCTAAGAGACAGCGAGTTATCTCGGCAGGTGGCAACCTTTGACCAAGGAGAAAGGAGAACTGGGAGCTTAATACCTTGCTGCCAGCTCAGGAGACCCCTGAAGTTACAGTGTATAGGGTTCCTAGGAAGAAGTGATTCAAGCTTCATAGGGAACTTCATAAGGGCTATGAACTCCCAAGCCTGCCCCGTCAGAGACCTCATTCTTGGTGCTGTGTGTTTCCTGTTGTTTTGTATATCATAGGGGGCTAAACAAAGCAAAACAGCAGAGAATAAAGCCTACCGGATCGTGTGTCACCCAGACTGGCTCTTGTCTGCCTTGGCCTGGCCTGACCCAATGATTCACCTTCAGTTAGAACTTTGCAGTGGACGGGGCAGGCACGGGCTCTGGTGCCATGTCCATGTTTAATTGGTTCTATGACGCCCACTCTCTTAGTCAAAAATGGGGAGACGTTACTTGCTTTCTAGACTATTTTCCTGTGAAAGTAAAATTACACTTCACAATGCCTCTCCATAGTTCCTACACTGTGTAAAGTATTTGCATCATATACAGAAAATAGTATAAATATTATTAAAATTTTATAGCATATTCGATTTGAAATGGAATTGATAACACTTTTATTTGGGGTTTTAAAACATTTAGAATAAATTTATCTTAATCAAAATATAACAATAATCTATTATCTGTATGATGGATAGACTATAGTTGAAAAAATGCTTTTTATAACAGCGTCTCTGTAATGTGATTGTCACATATCCAGTAGTATTAATACAATTCATGTTTTCATTTGGGAAACAAAGAAGTAAATTCAAAGAGGTCCTTCAACTTGCTTTTAGTCACGTGGAGAATAAAGAGTTCACACAGGAATTTCCATTAAGGAACTTATCTTTTTTCCTATCTTTCTATGGGAACCATACAAGATTAAAAAAAAAATAATGAGGAAAGTGAAAAACTGAACATGTTTAGTTACAGTGTTAAAAAATAAAATATCAATAGCATGAATATGCTTCTTTGTTTTGTAGAAATGTGCATGTTTCCTGCTTGTACAGTAAAATCCTTGATGTCACAGATTAGTCATATTCCATATTTTGTCTTCTCACTAAGTTGTTCACAGTAAGTACTAAATAATTAATCACTAGCTATATGAATGATTGCATGTTACCCTCTGAATGTGGGAATTCTGATCAAATGTGTTTCTTACAGGATTTCTTCCTTGATTCTCTAGCCCCAAACAAGGTAAGATGTTTCTCTTCTCTGATAATGCAAAACCCATGACCATATTTATTATGGGACATCAAAAGTGGCCCTGTCTTAAAAGCTGTGACTTGTCTGAGAGGAAGCAGTGAGTTTTAATCATCTCTTTGTCCTGTACTCCTAGCATGTGGCAGATATAATAAATATTTGATGTATCAACCTATCAATAAGACAAAAAGAATTTGGAAGAGTGCAAAAATTAGCAATTAGAGATCTACCAATATTGTGGTGTTATTTGAAGCTAGAGAGAATATTGGGATAAAAACACAGAAAGTAGACCCTACATTCAAAGTCAGGAGGAGAATGCAGAGGGGATGATGGAAAAGTCACTGCCAAAAACTGGGAGATAAACTGGAGTTCAGAAAAAAAGGTGGTCAACAACATAAAGACGACAGTGGCAAATCACTTCCTTGCTTCTCCATTAGGATGCATTTATTGCACCTTATAAGTATTTACATTTCACATGGATGTTTAGAGTCCCACTTTCAGTTGCTGTCACTTCAGATAAGCTAAGGGAATGATGCCCTGAAAATCTATAATATTGAGTCTGGAATTCTTCCTCCTTCTGTGTGGCCCGCAGCAATTTGCTTAGCCTGAATATCTTTCCATTTTGCTTGCACAGTGAAAATAGTGCCATTTCTTTCACTGGGCTGTTGTATACAATCCCTAATAAAACATTATGATAAAGCCCTCTCCAGATATGAAGTGCTATTGAAGTGTGGAGTAACACACTGGCCGTCTTTGTTTCCTTAGATGTATCCCATGAGATGCTTCCTTCCTTCCAGAATTGGCACACTCAGTGAGGTGTCCATCTGGCAAGACTGACTCTGCCAAGACTGGAAAAGCAAATTATTTCAAGGTAAACAGCCAAAAGTCAATGTGCGAGGGGGTAAAAGAGCTGCAGGTCTGCCTGTGTGAGGGTTGAGGACAGGGATTAGGATGCACCAGAATGCGCTGTGTACTTCGTATTTTCCCTACAGACAGTGAAGGCAGGGAAAAATTTCTGGCTACCTGGGCCCCTTTGCCTTCCCTCCAAAAACATTGCACTTGGCTAATGGAGCTGTAACTTTGTTTTGATTTCCTGAGTGGTCTGGAGTTACCTAATATCTGGCTTGCTTCCCTAGATGGCTGCCTCTTAGGTCCCTCCAGTAAAATCATACTTAAGCCATTTTCATTAGAAACTGAGTACTACATGATCATAAAGTACCTCATGAAATGCCTTGATTAACACAGATCAAAGGCCAAGCTTTATTAATTGTGCTTTCTTTTCCCCTCCTATTTTGCCTTTGTGTTAAAGTACTTTAACCTTACTAAACCTGACTCTTCAAAGTTTGTACAATCTGGAAAAGATAATTTCTCCTGAGCAGTCCGGCTTTGCTTCGGAAAAGCTTGCAGGTTCTCTGTGGCTCAGGGCACGATCCCTCCACTGGCTGCTGGATCCGTGCAGGTCTGTCACAGTCGCTTCAGCAATGCCTCGTAGGGCTGAAAAGGACTTGAATTTACACTGTGGCAAGAGGTTGAATCTACAAGCCTGGCTTTCCTCAGTGAATTGCATCATTTCAAACTCAGTCGAGTGCCAAATCGCTTCACAAAGCTGTGCACCGTTGTGTAGAGGGAAGGCGTGCTCTTCCTTAGGCTGGGCTTTAGTTTAAATTCTGGCTCCTTCCCCTCTTGAAGCTTCAAGTTTCTCATGGGTAAATTTGGGATATTAGCATCACCCTTCCCAGGACTGTTGTAAAAACTAAATGAAATAATCTTTAGAAAGCACACAACATCCAAGAGCAGCAAAGCACTCAATAAATCATAACCACGCCTGTCAGCCCATTGAAGTCATCCTTATCGCCTACAAAGGAGAGCTAATGCAAAACTGTGTCACACTATTTTGTAGCAGTGTTTCCATTTGCTCAACCACAGCAGCCTCTGACTTTCTTTTGGATAAATACTTCAGTGAGGAATGGAAGATGTCTTCTTGGATTAGCTATTTTGAACCAGACAAACCTCAAACCTTCCCACAAGTACATAGAAGAGGCTGTCTGCCCCTGGTCTGCAGAGCGAGACACACACTGGAAAATCTGGCTTTCCGCAATCGGGCTGAATGACACAGGGTAGAGACAAGGTAAGATTTTTTTTCTTTTTTAAAGTTATTTTTATTGGCAAATAAAAGTTAGCTATGTTTATTGTGCACAATGTGGTGTCCTAAGATAGATGTATAGTTAAATTTTGTTATATATCAATCCAAAGGTGAGATCTGGCCATTTTCATATTTGATAAAGGAGAGGTTTTTTTACTGAAATTTTTGAAGAATCATTTCCCAACACCAATTTGTTTACCCCCATCTCCATAGTCATCATAAATTTTCTATATTATGATAATAGTATAGCAAAATAAAATTTGATGCTATTTTAGTATTCCCAGGTCACTCTCTGCAGGAACTATGAGAAGATCTAGATTAATCAAAATAGTAAGAGTGCTATTCAAGCTCTTCCTCTGGTGCCATCACATGTAATTTTGGCATCATCTCCAAAAGTCTATGAATCTCACTTTATAGTTGAGGAAATGATCTTCAGAAAATTAAATATCTCTCCCAACATGTAAAGTTTATTAAATAGTAAAACTGCGTTTAAACTCTTCTCACAGAATACAGAACACAATTTCTCAACAACTAAGATCTACACTGGACTCTTCAAACTCTCAGTCTGGTTTCTATGTATCTATATATTACTCTGTTTTCCTCTAAGTTACCGCATTAAGACCAGAAATGAGGGAATGAGAATATAAATCATGAGCTCCCTCAGAACATTTTTCCCAAAAGAGACACGTATTATCATTAGACTTTAATTTCAGTTCACCCTCGTGTACTATTTATTTAATCCCTATGCTACTACTGCCTTGTAGAGAAGGTGGGTATCACCATGATTTTGTCCTTTTTTCAAGCATGAGCTAAATCTGTTTATTGCTTTCCCTTCCTATCCCCACTGCACCAAAGATGCCTATGGAGAAACCACAGTGCAGACGCCTTCTCCCTTGCCACCCATACAGGCAGGTGTTACTGAAGAGACTCACCTCACATATTTTACTTACTTATTATTGGACTTCAAGAATTTACCTATAAAATTGTAGTTTGGAGCTGACTCCCATTTGTGAAGTGTAAGACTTCTATTCTAAACATAAAAATACTACAGATTTCAATCATTAAAGATCTCAAATTGCTTTCTGAGGACATGTTTCACACTGTATCTTATGTAACAATTATCAGTATCTCCAGAAGACCAACCTTTTGAGGATGAGATAACATTTGTTCCTCTAATTACTGAGCATGGACAGTGTGTCACAGTGAAGGCCAGCAGCATTTTGATTCATGATTTCCACCCATGCACACAGCTCAAACCTCCAAGGGTCACTGAGATGGCAACTGTGTGCATTAACCTGGAGGATCCCCTACTTTCAGAGATTTGAGTAAACAGTATTTCTCGCCGTATCTATGAATGTATATCTGGGTGTCGTTAATAGTTGAATTGGTTGTCTGAGTGAAGCAGATTACTCTCTCCAATCTGGGAGGGCCTCATCTAATCTGTGGAAGGCCTGAATAGATAAAAGCTAAATAACAAAGAATTCTTTCTCTGGCCCGTCTCAAAGCTTGGATGAGGTCTTTTTTGGGGTTTGAACTCTCAGGGTTGGACGTGGTTTGAATTAAGGACATTGCTTCTCTTTGGTTCCAGGCATTAAAGATTGGACTACAACATTGGATTACTACGTTAAAGATTGAACTACAATGACACCAACCCAAATATTGGGTCAGATTTTGGTTTCATTGCTTCTATGGTTTTCAACTTCTAAATTGCATTGATTTATATGCATCTTCATATTCTTCCGTCATTTCTGAGCTTATCATGCTTTGCTTTTCCTAGTTACTCAGACTTTTTATTGAAACTATTTCCTTGTTTCTAACTCAGTCATCCCAAACACTGCCTTAGTCACATATTCTGATGTGCTCTATTTGACCTCCATCCAGAGCTATGCATTATTTGCACTGAGACATTGTCTTTGATGTGTCAGATGTTTGGATGTATGAGAATGTGATGTTTGACTTATAAATGTATAGCTATTCTTCTGTGTTCCTTATTGATTTCTTGTTTGAGTTCATTATAACCAGAGAATACTGCATGCACTTCAGTTACGTTAAATGCATTGAGGCTTGTTTCATAGGTCAATCTATCAATTGACGAATGTTCTGTGGGAGCTCGATGCAAACTCGTATTTGCTTTTCTTGAGTGGCACTTTCTACATATGCCAATTAAATACTATTAGTTGATTATCTTCTATGTCTTTACTGATTATCTGTCTAATAATTGCATAAGTTATACAAAGAGTGGTGCCAAGATCCCTAGTATCATTGTGGATTTCTCTATCTCCCCTCCTCTTAATTTTTTATTTTATTTATTATTTTGGTTTTTGTTAGCATATGTTTTCTGTTCACAAAGTTTGCATTCCTTGTGTGGAGTTGGTACATGTACATACTACACCTGAATTCCTTTTTTATCCTCTTTCCTTCCTCTCTTCCCCTCCTTACGGGGCTGGGGTTATCTCTTGATTCCCTTTCATTTAAGAAAGCTCTGTCTCCCTACTTCCTATTATCTTTTACTTTGCTCTTTATGGCATACTACTGTGCTATAAAGAAACATAAACTTGAGTCATTTGTAGGAAAATGGATACACCTTTAGACCACAGTGTTAAGAGCAATAAATTAGACACAATAGCTTAAATATCACATGGTTTCTCTTGTGTGAAAGTCTGTATCTTTTCTTTCACTCCATCAGCTACTGATGGTCTCTGATTTACAGTGTTTTGACTCATAATTTTTCAACTTTACAGGGAAAGTAAGTGAAACATATTCAGTAGAAACAGTGCTTCACATCTGACTTTTGATGCTTTCCTGGGGGTGGTAATACGTGGTCACAACTTCTTATGAAGCTGTGCAGCAATCACAAATTTAAACAACCAATACTCTACAACTTTCTGTGTTGCTACACTATAATGCTCAGAGGATTAGATCTATTATGCGCATTTTCAATTTACAGTGTGTTCAACATGCAGTAGTTTTATTGGGACATAATTGCATTTTAAGTCAAGAATCATGTGAATCGATTTATATGCATTTAGGACTGTTATGACATTCCTGGAAGATTATTCCTTTTATCATTGTGTGATGCCTTTTTTTGACTACAGCAATGCTTGTGTCCTGAAATGCACTCTATTTGCTATTCCTGCAGCTACTCCTGTGCTCTGGGGTTAATCTTTGCTTGGTGTATCTTTCTCCATTCTTCCTTCACCTTCAACCTACTTATGCCTCTGAATTTTAAATGTCTGTTAAACATAAGCCTATAATCAGGTCAATTGTCTCACTCTTTCTTATGCTCTTTTCTTTGTCTTATAACTGGTATATTCAGACCACCAATATTTACAGTGATTTGATAGAACCTAATCTGCTATTTTACTGCTTGTTTTCTCTCTTTCTTATTACTTCATGTGTATGGTTTTTTTTTGCCTTACTGTGGGTTACCTATTTTTAAAAATTACTTCCTAGAGCTATTTAGAGTGGGTTTAGTGTATTGATTTGTATTTTTTTCTTAGTAGTTGGTTTGAGTATTACAATATGCCAATGTGGCTTACTACGATCTTTTGGGATCAATACTTTACCACTTAAAAAATCAAGATTGGAAACTTTTCTTGTGTTTACACACCTTTGCCCAGTGTAGCTTGAGATACCACTGCTTTGAGCATCAAACAGTGCTATAAATTGTCTCAATCATCATATCTGATTTGGAAAAGTTATGAAGAAAAGGCTAATCTATTCTATTTCATGTGTATCTGATATTTAAGTAATCCTTTCTTCATTCTACATGCTCCACAGTTAATTCTTTTACCACTTCCTTTCTTTTTAAAGAATTTCTTTGACCTTTTTAAAAGGCTGTGTCTGCTTATGGAAAATCTTTTATTTTTTTCTTCACCTGAGAATGGTTTCATTTACCCCTTATTGCTGAAGGATATATTTTGTTGGGTGTAAAGTTCATAAAATTCATACTTTACATGTTTTTTAGTGAAAACGATATTATGCCTATTTCTTCTGGCATCTGTGGATTCTGCTGAGAAAGTTGCTGTCATATGGATGGCGTCCCCTACAGACAATGTGCTCTTTCTTGTTGGTTGCTTTCAATGTTTTCCCCATTGTCTCTAGTTTTCAGAAATTTAGTCATGATGTGTCTTGATGTTTCTTTGGATTTATGCTTTTTTTTAGTACTTTCCAAGTGCACAATTTTCATTTTGTTCTATTTTATATCATATTTCTTTGCTGGGACTTTATTTGTCTAAGAGAGTAAATGCCTGTTGGAAAATTTTTATGCTATTTGCTTGAAATTCTTGTGAGATCATTTCAACATTGATTTTTCTCAATGTTAGTGTCATTGACTATGTAGTATTTTTAATTTAAGATGACTTTTCCGAATCTTCGTATAATGGGTAATTTCCTCGATATTTAGGTCATTAGGTTAGGACACGATGGGTTCCTATTTAAATTCTTAGCATTTAGTCAGTCTGCTTCAGCTTAGCATATAGGTAATGAACTTACATTTGAAAGCTGTGTTTACAATGAGAGTATGATTTTAGGAGTCTTTCAGTGCAGTTCTGTCCTTCTGTTCTCTCTGGTTCCCCTGGAGCTCCTGCTGGCCTCACCTAGTTCAAATGAATGAGGCAGAAGGGCTGTGGCTGCCTGAGCCACCTGGTTCTTCTAGGCAGGGAAGGCAACCTATCCTGCATTAGTAAACAGCAATTTCCAAGCTGGCTGCCTATGTTGACTGACTCTCCATTCTTGGTCTGTCTTTTTCTTTTTTATTTAAGAGAAAAAAGACACAGGAAAAAAAGACAAAAAGCAAAAGACACAAACAAATAACAACAAATCCAATACAGTAACATTATAGGTTTACAAAACGATAGGAAATTGACAATGGATGCAATACTGCATATCGTTACCTTCAGAAGGGTTGTTTAGATTAACAGATATAGACATGTAAAATTGATCTAATCATATGAGTATTAACTGTTCTTTTTCAATAAGTAATACATTTAGTAGTATAGTCATATTAGCTATCCTATGTATACATATATACAAATTTATGTCTTCTTCCTTTTCCCTTTCCCCTATCCCAATTACTTTTGCTTTCTGAGCAGTTTCTTATCCTTACATAGTATTTATTGTAGATTTTGGATTGTATATACTTTTTCACTTTGATTGTGTTTCAGTGTAGTTTTCTACATATTTCCTATCATTAGAATTTATTGAATTTCTTTGATATGTGAGTTTTTATTTTACATCAAATTTTGAAAAATTATGTAAGACAAGCAGGTGTTTTCTTTGAAATAAATGACAGAGTTTTGGAGACAGAGATTTGACCATCATTTATTCAAATACATTTTCTAGTCCCTCCCTGTGTCTCATCTACTTTGTGGACTGTAACTAAATTCATCTGCCATTCATTGGTGTTCTGATGTTTCTTTTTCAGGGTCTATTTCTCTGTGTCTGATTTTGGATAGTTTTTATTTTTGTATCTTTACATTCATTAACTTTTTTCTTTATAGCATGGCCAGTTTGCCAATGGTTTGAATTCCCCTCCAAGCGTTTACGTGCTAGAATCTTGTTCTTCAGTGTGGAAATCTGAGTGGTAGTGATACATTTGTAAGGCAGGACCTAGAGCAAGATAATTAGCTCATTGGAAGGGGTTAACACCAGTCTTCAGAGATTGTGTTGGTCAGTTTTCCCTCACTGGGACAAAATTATGTATGTGACATTCACGATTTAAAGGTTTCAAAGGTTTCAGTCCATGATCACCTGGCTCAGTGGCGGAAATGGCATGGCAAAGGAGGTTGCACAGGAAAGCTGCTCAAGCTATGGCAGTGAGGAAGCATGGAGCAGGGGAAGAACCAAAGCAAATGATACTTTCCAAAGCCATGCCCCCAGAGACCCACCTATTCCAGTGGGGTCCTACCTCTGACAGGACTGCAAACGCTAACTCATCAATGGGTAATTCACTAATGACTACAGTACAGTTCTCCCAAGATCCAATCTGGGCCACAGCTGAGATACTCAGAAACATTCCAATTCTTTTTTAAGAGCCAAAGCAGCCTTAGGTCTGTGGCAAGTTTTGCCCCACCTACTAAGATTATCCTTCTCAGTACTTGTGGTGGATTGACAACCGGTGGTCAACTTGTAACAACCAGGTGAACTGAATCAGCATGGTGCTGGGTGTGGATGGCCCACCTAAGGATTGTTGCCAACAACATGAAAAGGAGAACTGAAGAGGAGGAAATAGTGTTGTTGGTTCTCCTGTTGCTGTTGGTTCTCCTGAGGAGCTTGTTCTCTTCATCAGAGGAGCTGTTCTCACTGTCAGAGGAGCTTAGGACCTTGTTGTCACTGAGAATGGCTGCAGTTCACTTTGGGGGAGCCCTGGTTCTTACTTTGAGCATTGCTTCCATCTCTAGACGGAAAGATGGTGTGCTGTTCAATCTCCAAGAGAAGCTTGTCATGCTGGCTTCCTGATATGAACTCAGCTGTTTTCATCATCAGAGGAGCCTAGGACCTTATCACTGAGGATGGCCATAGCACTTTTTGAGGGAGCTCTGGTCCTTACCTTGAGCATTGTGTCCTGGCTCCAATGCAGATCCCTCAGCCTGCTGGCACAGGTCTTTCGTCCCACTGCCACAGACTTTCTGGCTTCCACTGCTGACCTTTGGGCCTTTCCAGCGCAGATCCGTGAAACAGACTCGCATGAGTCATTGTTGTTGGCTCTAGGCCTCTTGTTGGTCTTGTGGGGGTCATTGTCATGGACTCTAGGTCTTCAAGCTGGACTCATGCAGGGCATCACCATGGGATTCAGGCCTCAGCTGGATTCTTTGGGTCTTTAGTGTGTGGACAGATTTCCTGCTTTTTTTTTTTTTTTTGTATTTGACATTTTGGGTGACTATTATAAAATAATTGTATAAATTATGTGTCCTGTATTAAATCATTTTCTTACAAACCCTGACTACAACAGTACTCTACTTCCATACTGCTTTGAGTAGCTTTTCCACATTGACTATTAAAAACCTGAAAAGCTTTTTGATGCCATCTGAGGTCCAAAGATAATTTTGGTTTGTTTATTTGTTTTACATTTGCTTTATACTTGTGGTTCTTTTTGTAGACTCTAGTAGTTTCCTCACATTTATGAAAGCACTTATCAGAACTAAGGCAAAGGCTCAAAAGCTCTCTCCAAGTCTCTAGAACTCTCACACTACAACTCTTTTCTAATTGGTTCTCTGCCTGTGAACTCCAAAAATACTACCTTTCTGTCACCCCAACTCTGCTCAACTTGAGGCTTCTGGGTCTGTGTGGTCACCCCTCCTCCTTACACTCTCTGGGAACTTCCAGAAGTCAGGGAACTCATATAGTCTCCTGCTATTTTTCTTTTCTTAGGATAGCTGTCCTAAGCTGCCTCCTCTATTTTTTTTTTCTGTTGCAACATTTAATTTTTTTATTTTTTTATTTTAAAGAGAATAAAAACCAAACAAAATAAAACAGAATAAAGCCAATCAAAACAAAACAGTATAAGTGATACAGGTTTTCAAAACAAGATAATAGGAAATCAACAATGTCTATCATAATGCCTCTTGTTGTCTTCAGAATAGCTGCTCATACCATCAGACATAGGAAAATCAAACAAAACAGAACAGAACAGAGCCAAAAACAAAACAAAACAAAACAAAAACAATGAATGCAATACAGGACTTCAAAACAAAATAATGCTAAATCCAAAATAGCTACCGTAATATATCTTCTTATCTTTGAAATAGCTGCTCATACCATCAGATACAATAAAATCAAACAAGACAATAACAGAATAAAATCAAACCAAACAAAACAATGAAAATGATACAGGACCTTAAAACAAGACAATAGGGAATTAACAATGGCTACCACCTACAGAAGGAGATCCCCTATAGATGCTGCACAGCACATTGCCATCCTCCAAACAGATGATCAGACTGCCAGCTTTAGGTCTGCAAAGTCAGTAAAACACTAAGCACTACAAATATTAAGTTGCATTCCACTTCAATAGCCATCATCTCAGCCTGTGTTTCTCTGGATCAGCTGATCACTCACAGTGTGTGTGGGGCAACAACCCACACACTGGGAGGAGTGGGTGTCTGGTTGTCCTTCCTGCAGGCTGTGCGTGGCACCAACGCACAGTAAGTGACTGGCTTCTTGTTCTCTCTGTGGCCTGAAAATGACATAGATTGACAGGAAGAGGCTGGTGTCTGGTGGTTCTTCCTGCAGCCTGCACACGGTGCCGACTTACAGGAAGTGACTGGCTTCTTGTTTTCCACCCTGTGGCACGCAAATGGCACAGACTGACAGGAAGGGGCTGGTGTCCGGTTGTTCTCACCAGCACATGGCACCAACTTACAGGAAATGACTGGCTTCTTGTTCTGCCTCCTGTGTTTCTGAAAATCATTCTGTCATCTGTGTGGCAAATTTCTCAAGGTCCCAACTTCCTCATGTGTAAATAAAAAACATTACTTCCTATACTGCAGGATTGTTTTAAAAATATAGGCTTAACATTTTGAAAACTTCTGGCATAGTAATAAATGAGCAAGAAAAGGTAAGAACTAAAGCTTTGGAAAGTCAAACAACTCACCCGAATTGACACTGCCAAGGAATAGATACATTCAGGGCTTCTAGTGATTTCTGTCTGCCTCCAAAGCATACTTTTTTTCTATTATTTTAGTTGTTTGCAAACCTGAGTAATAGACATATATATTCCTTTCCAAAGGGATATATAATGAAAGTTCTTTAAATAATTTGGTTAAAATGCTGCTAAAATATCTAGAAATCTGAATCTAATTATAACCTCTTAAGTATGTAAGTCATTAAGCTGTAAAATTCAAACACATTTGCTAATTAAATACAGACAAAAGACACAACCCAGTAAAGTTCAGTTTTGTGACATTTATTTAAAGTGATAGATGCTGTTCTTTTCTTAACGCTAAAACCACTCACAAATGAACATGGTACTTGGTGCTAAAGTTCAAGGTTTTTGTGGTCATCGTGCCCATACATCTGTGTGCCATGAGAGCAGTCAAGCTTTCCGCTGCTCTGCTTGGTTCCAACTACTGCCAAACCAAAGCATGATGTCATCTGGCCTCACAGAGCAGAAATTCACCCTCATCAGAGTAATGCTACCTCCATTTTGTTCACTTTACTCAAGGAAAAACTAGAACTACTTGTGTACAACAAATTCAAACCCCAAACCTCATATAAGGTCTCCAAATATGGGCAATTATTGTTTATGAAGTGGCCATCAGTTGGTCAAAATATGTTTTCATAAATACCTTAAAATTCCCATTGATATGGAATTCCTAAATTGAAAATTCTCACAGACACTTTGGAATACAAATAAGGATTCCCAGAGAACAAAAGATCCTGATATAGGATATTCTGAATTGTTTTGTGTTCATTTCACTGCTCTCTCTTTAGCTGTGCCAAAAATGCTAAATGCATCATGCTAAAATAGAACTGTGGAAGAATGTAGAAAACAACATGATTTACCTTATCAAATTTTATTCAACAGAAAGTAACAAAAATATTGTTCTTTTTTCACAGGTAAAGTTAATGATGTTGGAAAAGAATGATTTACATTTATGACTTTGTTTAGTGACTGAGAAAAAGGAAACCATTATCATGGGTGACTCTATTTTTTTTTACTTATTTTAAGAATATGATAAATAAATGGTATCATTTACAAAGGAATTTCATTAGTTTGGATATCATCCATCTTTATCCACTCTCAGGTGAAGACTTGCTCAAGGTAACCATGATAAACCAAGGGATTAGCACTTAAACCAGGTGTTCTGAATTCTAACTTCTCCCTTCCTTGGTACTGAGTGTCTCCATTTCAGCAGTAGTAGTATATGAACTGTAGTGACATGAATAAGAGAAAGTACAAAGACAGGAAGCCTTTTATTGTTAACATAATACAGCATTAACACATGAACTTCGAACTTACGTGCCACCTTCTTGACTTTCTCTGTGACTGTGGAACTGCTGCAAACTCTCTGAGATCCAGTTTCCTCATCTGTAAAATAAGGATGATAGTATCCCACTTATGGAGTTATTTTGAAGATTAACTAGAGTGTTGGGCAATATAGCTCAGGGATGGAGCACATCCTTAGTATATATGAGGTGCTGGGTTTGATTCCAACTATCAGGAGAAAAAAAAAGGAGAGGAAAAAGAAAAAATGAAAAGAAAGATCAACTAAAATTATCTACATTAAGAGCTTAGTATATCTATGTGTAGCACTGATGATACACACTTAGTCTTTGCTATGTTATCTTTTAAACACTTTACATCTGCACTTCATACTCGTTCAACAACCCTGTAAGTTGGTTTCTCTTTTAATCCATTTTGAGAATGGAGAAACTAAAAGGGCAATTAAGTGCATGATCTATTCTCACACTGCATGTAAGGAATGGATGGGAAATTTGAACCCAGACTTGTGGGCACCAGCTCAGGGTGCTCACAGGCAAACTCTCTGTCTCTCCTCTACTGTCAACACTATAACTGGAGAAAGAGATTCTCTTTCCTTAATATATTCATATTTCCATCCCTTCTTAACCTTATGGCAGCATTTCCAGACCTTCATTGTTCCTTTCCTTGAGTACTGCAGCATCACTCAGACCTTGTCCCTCGAGTTCAGTCTTCACTCTATCTGCACCCCACAATATCTAACATAATCCCTCTCGTTCCTCTTGGTGGCCTTTCTAGGGTTGCCATGATATGTGCTGTATGTTTCTTTCTAATCTCACTCTCTTTTACTTCTTTCTAGCTCTACATTTGTTCTGGGAATCTGGAATATTTGTGGCTTCCAGAATACATCACACAAATTTATCACACTTTTTTTCTTCTGTTGATTTCATCATGTTTCTATAAATAGTTAAATCTTTTGAATGTTTTGAAGCTCATTCTAAACATTCTCTTCTACTAAAAGTCTTCTCTGATATCCTTATCTGTGCCTCCTAAATTCCAGATGTGATTATATACATGAATACTAGGCAATAGAGTCATAGAGAACATTCGATTATGAGAAAAATCAGCCAAGGATATCAGTGTACCAGTTACTGTGCAAAACTGTGACATGGGGGATAACAGAGTTGCTCTGGCAAGTATTAAAGAGCAACTGAAGGGAATGTTACCTCCAGACTTCCCCATGGAGTAATAGATGTGTTGAGTGAATATGGCTCTAGTCACCTTCCTGTATCTTGAAATCTTTCTATAATACTTTGTGATCAGTAAAACTTAGTGCCTAGATTTCAAAGACCTGCTCACCTCTTCCTTCTCACTCTCACCCCACTCCGGTTTGTCAAGAAAAACATTTGGCCTTTCTATGTATGATTCATTTACACTTGACTCATCAGAATATTTTGTAAGAGAGGTTTGGTGTCCAAGAAACCTCTTGATCCTCTTTTGGGTAACTTTAAGATAGGCTTTTTTTTTCCTGAGAACTGAGGGCTATTGTGGCCAATTCCAAGCTAATGAGAACTTTAAAAATGATTTAGACAGTTAAAGGAAGCAAGATATGTGTAGAGGAGCATGTGCCGTCTTGTTCTTAAACTATATATCCATGTACAAAGATGATTTTCAATTTCTCCCTGAAGGTCAAAACCAGGAAGTGATAGTTGCTCAGTGTGACTTAGGAAATTCATCTTAAAACACTGCATAGTTGCCTGGGCCTTACTGGGTTTTCCTTGCTGGTGGTGTCTTGATCCTTGTAAAATCAAGAGGAACCACCTTGCACACAACAGTTAATCTGGGGGAGGGATATCCTTCAGGATGTCACTTGGCTTGGTGCCAGCTAAGGTAAAGCAAGGTCTTCCCTCCAAGCCACCTGGATCCTCGCTTCGGGCTGTTGTGCGTAGTCCATGAGTCTCAGGGCAAGCAAGGCTTAGAGAAAGATAATGAAATTCATGTATCTCTACATAAATATCTCTGTTTTTGCTGCATGGCCATAAGTCATTTATTCAGAGATTGATGACTACGTTTTAGAAGTTCAACAAATAGTTCATTGTACTACTGACTTAGACACTTAATTAGAAACTGTGTATTTTGCTTGTTGTATGCAGTATTACAATGACCCTTTTCTTCCATTATCCAGATGTCATAGCTAATTTATCTTGTAAGATACCTTGTGTGGCACACTGCAGAAGTGGTGCGACTGTTTACGAGTTACAAAGTCATGGCCTTATTCGAGATAGAGTTTTAGAGAACATTTCCTTAATTTTTCTTTCTATTTTCTCTAATCCACACAAAATCACAGGATGGCCTAACTTGAAAACCTGCACAATAGAAACAAACTCCTGTCTGGTTACTAAACACTCTTGGAAGCTTCCTTTCTGAAACCTTATTTTCACTTCTCTGCTATTGCAAGTCACTAGAGGAAAATTGTCTTATTCTTTTAGAGCCAGAAAAGAGAAATTAAAGGTAATCTCCTTTTTGCTATTTTGACAACATGACAATCCAATTCATCATTCTTAAGCCTTATTACTTTCTGACTACATCCTAAGTTTAGAGAAAGGAAAGTATAGTTACACATTCCCTGCCGCTAAATATCTGGAGAACTGGAAACTCCGTTATCTAAGGCCAAACATCTGGATATATGCATAACCCTGATGTTTCCCATATTTATTTCCATTTTTAGCCAGATGTTTGGCATCACAAAGACAACACCTAATGTTTCTAAAAGGAGTCTTAAAAATATTATGATTTTTTCTGAATGAGAATATGGGAAGACAAAGACCTAGAAAAATATAATTGAAGTCTATGCACTTAGCAAGGGTATAAATAAGTTGAATGTAAACTCATTCACAAATCTGTGAACATACGAAACATTCTTTGAAACTTGAGTGAGACTTCAAACCACAAAAAAAAAGACAACTTGGCTGAGAGTAAACATATGGGCCCTGTTAGCCCAGAGGCATAGGACAGAATATACATACTACTTCAAAAATATTTATATACACTCACAGACGATTGACAGAGTTATTAAACACAACAAAGCACTTTGGATCCATTGCTAACTTTTTGACTATGGGGTCATGGAGGATAAAACCAAGTCTTAGGTTGTGTATCCATAAACAATTGGCATCCAAGCCCTGGACTGGTTGGAACCCTGCCTGGCAATTGTTATTTCCAGGGAAGCTGTTTATAATTATTTCTTGAATGAATATTAATACATATAGTACTTTAAAGTACCATATGCATCCTCATTTCACCCTTATAATTCCTTGATATTGAAAAAGAAGAAAATTTCCAAGAAAACTGAGATGAAGGTAGTACAGTAAGAGAAAAACTATGATAGAATAATTTCAAGTTCAGGCTTTGGAGCTAGACCTACCTACAATTCTAAATTTGACAAATCACAGGATTCAGCACTTTAGATAAATTACTTAAACTCTCCAAACTTTAGTTTCTTTATATATGAAATGCTAATAATGAAAGTATTTCCTTTTAAGACTTTCTGTGAGAATTAATATCAATGTAAAATATACAGTCCCAGACCCATCACACAGTAAATGTTCTATAAATACTATTTAGCAATAAGGCAGTTTATCAAGTAATTTAACAATCTTACAAAACGTGGCTGGTTAATTATAATACTGAGAAGCAAACAGAATTCTTTTGACTCCGAACCTTATGTTTTATACACATGCCTGCAAATGCTGTTTGGCCAACCACAAAAGATGAGGCAAAGTTGTCCAGAAAGAAGGAAGTCTGGCATTGGGTGTCAGAAAGAGTTCTTACATATAACGACAATTCTGAGCACTCTAACTCATTAAGTATTGCATATTTTAAGTGGTCTCCTGCTTGCTTTACAGTAAAACTATTCTATTTATCTTTGGTTGATGACAGTTAACCATGTGCTAAATTTGTGAGCTCACCGCACACTTCTAGGCAAACCTTGTCATTTAGTAAATAGATTATACCTACACTTGTAAGTGACAACAAATATGTGCCCTTACGTGAGCTCTTTCATAGTTAGAAGTGGGCTAAATTTCATGATCTGGAAGCACATTGAGTAGTGCTTCTTACCAGCACTTCTCAAATGAGGTCCATGATGCTAAACAGTTTAGGATGAGAAGTATTTGATGTTATTTCAAAGACATCTTACAAAACTAGCTGAGCAGTGTTTGAATCGTAGAAGAAAGGATTTTGTAAAACATTTTTCCAATAAAATACAGTAACAGAGATATTTTATATAAAATAATGAATATTTTCTATTAAAGCTAGAATTAATTTCATATTTACCTTCCCTGAATGCACCCGGTTGTTATGTGCTATTGAACTCCTTGGTTTCAGTTGCTCATCTTGTTACCAGCTATTCCTGTTACCAGCTATTCCTCTCCCACAATCATAATGCAGAATGCATGTGGTATAAAGGAAAAGAGTAAGTTGTGTATGTTGAAGGTGATAACTGTGTCAGTTCATTTTGGCTGACAAAACGTTTTGATTTAAACAACAAAATTTACTGTTCCTGCTAATTCCGTGATCTGGCTGGGAAGTCCAGGCTGGGCCCGCTCTCAGCTCCTCTGAGGCTGGATGCTGAGAATACATTCCTGCAATGTCAGCACGCTGATCATCACGCATCTCGCATTGCCGCGATACTTCACCCAAACTCCTTTGCACAGTGAGGCTGCCCAAGGACAGGTAGGCAAGCCCCAAAAAGCAAGTGATTTTTAAGCCTTTACTTGTGTCTCTTTGTTTGTTGTCCCATTGGTCAAACAAGTCATAGAACCAAGGTTAGATTAGAGAGTTGGTTAAATAGGTCTCAGCTGCTGATGAGTTTAATGTGTCACTGCAAAGACTGGGCCCTTATTTCCTCCCTCCCACAGAAAGTCTGTCACACCATCCTATTAGAATTTTGTTTGAGGGTGTTTCATACTTTACAAAGAACCTTCGCGATCTTTCTTGATTTCATTCTTTTTTTATTTTAAACAAAAGGAAAGTAAGAAACCAAAGCAAAACAATTTCACAACCAGCCAATAAGAGAGTAACAATCATCAGCACATTGCATATTATTATATTCACAGAAATTATTTAGGATAAAAAATATAGACATGAAACATTATCCAAAAACTTATTAGCACAAAACTTTTGCCTCAATGAATCAAGAGAAACCAGCTATATGACTATCTTTTTTGTTATGATTGCTCTATTGTTTTCAAATAAATATTTTGCATTAAAAATGACATCTGAAGATGACCCTGAGAAAACTACTTTTCACACAAAATTCTTTTTCTTTAATTATCTTAACTAATTTTTTATACACATAGATTTTGTTTTAGTTCATCACACAAGTGCAGCAATGTGATGGTTACATATGTGTGACTTATTTAGTTCACTGAGAAGCATATTTTCAGTACTCATCCATTTAAGAGTGAAAATGTCTAGTTTATCATTTTTATGGCTGAGTAGTATTCCATTATATAGAAATACCACATCTTTTTTGTCTATTCCTCAGTCAAGGGGCATTTAGGTTGTTTCCAAGATCTAGCTTTTATGAACTGGGCAGCTATGAACATAGGTGCACATATATCGCTGTGGTAGGATGTTTTTAATTCTTTTGGGAAGATATCCAGAAGGGGAAAACTGGGTCAAATGGGACCTCCAATCCTAGTTTTTTGAGGAATCTCCACACTGACTTCCACAGTGGTTGCACCAGCCTGCATTCCCACCAACAGTGGGAAAGGGTTCCTTTTGGCCCACAGCCCCTCCGGCATTTGTTACTGGTTGACTTCTTAATACTAGCCATTCTTTCTGGGGTGAGGTGGAATCTCAGTGTTACTTACATTTGCATCTCTTAAATGACCAGTCGGGTTGAACATTTTTTCACGTATTTATTTGCTGTTTGCACTTCTTCATCTGAGAAGTGTGTGTTCATCTCAGATGCCCATTTTTG
>RJWM01029546.1:0-24307 GCA_004363535.1 Dasyprocta punctata
TACATTAAAATAATTTTCCTAAAACATATATAATGACTATGAGTGTTTTTCTTCTAGATTGATTAAATGCCAATACCTTCATTAGTAAAATGAAGGCGTCTCACAAATTTATATTCATATTTTTAGATGGTGAAAGTTTCAGGCAGGGGTGAGGGGGCGAGGAAAGGGAAATGAGAGGAATAAAGACAAGCCACATAATAATCCCAACCTAATAATCCCAACAATGTAAATATTATAGGCTGCAACATGAGTTAAAATGAATAGTGTCAATAGGTAAGAAAAAGGTGATTGGGGAGCCGGAGGTATAGTAGGTCCATGGAACCACTCCCCAAAATGAATGCAAACTGGGTAAATTCCAAACGTACACTAATAAAATAAAATAAAAACTTGATCACAGCCCTTTAAAAAAAAAGAAAGAAAATTTGGGGTGGTGAATTATACAACTGCTTCCCAGCTGCATACTTAAATTTTAGGCACATACAACTGAAATATGGTCGCCAAATGTGTGGATGTCAAATTTCGATGCCCATACTCAGGAAAGTAACATACACAGGTCCTAATAACCTTAAGGATTAAATACATACATGTCTGTAGAATCAATATATTTAGTGATGAACAATTTACTGGCTTTTTCATCTGCCAGAAACGAAAAGAATGACTACATTTCCAAGTTTAATGGACCAGAGTTGGTGAGGCTGAATAAAGTGTCCAAGAGACCAAGGAGTTCAATAAACAAACTCAGTTAGTTTCCGTCTCTGAACACCTGCATATACGAAAACACGCACCGTTGAGCCATCAGAAAGAGGCCAATTCTGTCTTCGACTCACATCTCAAGTCTGCCAATCTCTTTCTTCTTCCACAGCCCCCAACCTAATCCAGGGCACCAGCGGTTCCACTGCTTGTACAGAAACTGACTTGCCTCTGCCTTCACATTCCAATCTGTGCTCCATGGAGAAACCCAGAGCAATGTTTTTTGAGACATAAATCAGAACCAAGCAAAATACAACTCAGATCACATTAGCCTTGCTTAAAGTCTCCTGATGTTTTCTGACAGCACTCAGAACACAGCAGACCTGCTGGCGCTGGGGGCGAAGCTCAGCCACAGCCCGCTTCTCTCGCACGCATAAGACCCCGAGCTCAGTCCCACCAGGGCAAACACCAAACTCCTTCCTCCGCGTGATGAAGCCCCAGCTGGCCTCGCTGCTCGCCCACTCCAATCTCACCATACCCCTCCCTCAGCTTCTGACTGGGCCCTGAGGTTCCATGCCCAACAGTGAAAACAAAATTGTCTTTATCTGGCAGCGTCCTTTTTACATATTTCATAAGCTCCATGCCACAAGGCGAAGTTTTATTTAATAACCCAGCACCTGAAAAATGTAATGACCATTGCTTAGATACTAGTTGTATGAGATGCGATTGAAATACATAGCGAATGTTTCAATATTCTTAAAAATTCACAGTGAAAGACGCCTTGGCATTAATCTCCCTCAAAATATTCCCCCTCACTTAGAAAACACGTACTCCACGGTTCTTGCCACTTTGAGAAGCAAGTCTAGAAGTCCTCTTCCGTGTTTCTGACAAGGTGTGATCCAAACCACGGTGAAAGCTGCTGCCCAGCGCCATCCACCGGGGAGGCGGACTAATCACAGCTCACAGCGTGTCCTCACCCACCTCGGTGACCGAATGGGACACTGTGAGCCTTCTGGTTCTTCCCCAAAGTCAGAATAACCATGACGAGTAAACATTTTCAATCCGTCCAGGACAGCATGGCAGGCAGAACAGCACCACTGAAGACACTCACCCAAGAGGACTTGGGGGGCTGCTTCAGAAGGGGACGAGGAGGATGGGCGAGCGTGCGGACACGAGCAAGGGGGAGCAATGGCAAAGTGTCCTTATGGAAACACATTTTTAAAATTTAAGCATTTGTCTCATGTTACAATCAGCACCATAAATAAATGAACAAAGAACAGACCCTGACATGAGCAAGGGGGGCATCCGGGACACTTACGTTCTCCCAAATCACAATATATGGCATGTTATTCGCTCAGGAAAATGGAATTATGCGGACGATTCTCCTCACACCACCAAGTCTGCTCCTTATTCTACCCTAGTAACTACCTTCTGCCCACTGACCACTCTTTCTTAAGACGCTAGACCTGTCTTCCCATTTCCATTACTGGCACTAGTAGTTGACTTCCAACAAAGGTGATTTTTTTCATTAGTAAACAAAATTGTTAATATTTCAAGGGAATTCAAGCAAGTGCAATAAGTATGTAAGACAAGAAACACAGCCCTTAGAGAGAGAGAGAGAGAGAGAAAGAACGGCTCATTTTGCCCGATGGACAGGCAATTCACCTTAACACCCCCACCTCTCAAAGGCCGGCCCACTTGGATCTGTGTGCTAGAAAACTCACAACTTACAACAACTCCAAGCTGGGTAAATCCAAGCGCAAACGTAAAATATGTGAAAGCATAGTACTGCTGCCCCTGCTCTTCAGTCTGCTTTACTTTTGTTTTTCATACTGAACAGCAAAGAGGAAATGCGCCCACTAAAGCTGCAAAGCTGGACTGCATCTGTCCGTGAGATTCCGTGAGCGGCTGTCTGTCCTGAAGGATGGGGCCAGCAGCCTGCCTCAGATGATTCCCGGGGAGCAGAGAATCTGCCCAGCCATGGACAGTGCCACCATTTCCGCTAGCCCGTATCACTGAGGCTGGCATCCTGAAACGCGCCCGCCGGGCCCTGGGGTCAGGGGTTTGCACTTCTCACTTCTCGCCTTCCTGTCAGACTCTTAAAGCTAACATGAGAAATGCAGAACAGAGCACTTAAAAAGGAAAAAAGCAGCTGGGTCAGAACCAAAGCTAAGAGAGTCCCTAGCCCGATGCAACATCCAGAACTTCCTAAAGCCTTCACCCTGCATAGAACTAAATCTAGCAAAACTCCACTTTTAACTAGAAAGAGTACAGATCAAGGAAGGGTAACACGCCATCTTTTATGGGAGGGAATGGGCATGTTCACTGTAAGAAATAGCACCTTCTCTACCTAATTAACCCTTTTCCTGAAAGGTGTTTTATAAAACAAAAAAGTCCACAAATCGTATAATTAATTTTTGCTACTGCCTTTGTGCTGAAATATCTCCTCACACAAAATCTCTTTGTTCATCAATGCATTATCTATGTCAAATATCCGCAGTGCTTCGAAAGTGAAATACTGCAGGCGGTGTCCTGCCCGAGCCCCTCTCCCCGTCCCTCTCCAGAGCACAGCATTACAGTCCTTTGGGGTCTCCGTCTCTGACATGAGCAAAAATACCCGACTAACGTGCTATTTCTTGATTTCTCAGTTCCAGCGTCCTGCTGTTCTGGAAGACACAGACGCAGCTGTCCCTGATCACCCTCCGCTCCACACCTCTGTCCTCCCCTCTCACTCGGTCTTTTACTATGTCCAGTGCTTTCATTACTGCAAATAGAAACGTTGTTTCCTGTGGCATCGAACCAGTGTACTACGATTATATTTCTTTTCTTGAAAATTTGCTTTTGCCTACCTTCAGCTTTGCAACATGCTTCTCAAGCCAATCTCTCAAGTGGATAAGCTGATATAATCTGACAGACGATGGGCCTTCAACAGCAGAGGTTCAGCATGAATAAGTTTGGAGGGGGCTCCAGGGAAGATGAATAGGTAAAAAAATTCGGCATTAACACATAATGGAGTACTTCTCTGCCATAAAAAGGATACATCTGAGTCATGTTAAATGAAATAAATCAGACACACAAGCTTAAATATGGCATTGCTTCTCTTATGTGAGAAACCCAAAGTATACATAATTTTAAAAACAAAATAAGAGATCAACAATAAGATTCCATGTAAAGGGAATTTAGAGATGGAGGGAGCAGGGAGGTAGGGGAGAGGGAAGGGAATGAAAAGAACTAAGATATGTTTAAGTACATGGATCTACTCTCCACAAGAAGGTAAACGTACTGCAACATACACTAATAAAAAATAAATTTTTTTAAAAGATTATATTTCTGTGTTCTCATGTAGCCTTTTCCTCATGTTATTACCTTGGCTGCCACATCTTACCTAGTGTTGTAGTCAGGGGTTGCAAGGAGAACAATTACATACAGGACACAGAATTTATAGTATTATTTATAATGGTCACCCAAAAAGTCAACTACAAAGAAAGTGCAGGGAATCTGTCCACAAAGGTGAAGACCTAGAGAATCCAGCTGAGGGCCTGGATCCCATGGCAGTAACCTGCATGAGTCCAGCTGAAGACCTAGAGCCCACGACAATGCCTCCCACGAGTCCAGCTGGAGGCCTAGAGCCCACGACAATGGTGCATGCAAATCTGCACTGGGAAGGCCCAAAGGTCAGAGATGGCAGCTAGAAAGTCTACGCCAGCAGGGTGAAGGATCTGTGCCAGTAGCTTGAGGGTTCTGCAGTGGATCCAAGAGGTGACATTCCAAATAAGGACCAGGGCTCCCCTGAAAAGTACCACAGCCATCCTCAGCGACAATGAGGTCTCAAGCTCCTTTGACAATGAAAACAGCTGAGTTCATATCAGGAAGCCAGCGTGACGAGCTTCTCCTGGAAATTAAACAGAACACATCTTCCCCCTCCGAAGACAGGAAGCGATGCTGAAAGTAAGGACCAGAGCTCCCCCAAAGTGAAGCGCAGTCACTCTCAGCGACAAGGTCCCAAGATCCTCCAATCGTAACAGATGAGTTCATCAGGGCAGCCAGCATAACAAGCTCTTCTAGGACAACCAACAGCTCCAAACAACACTTAGGAGAACCCACAGTGCTGTTCTTCCTCGCCACGTCTCCTTTTTATGCTGGCGACAGTCCTCAGGTGGGCTGGCCATGCTCAGCACCATGCTGATTCAGTTCAGCTGGTGTTTAAATTGACCACCAGTTACCAACCCACTACACCGAGCGAAAGTGACAGTGAATCGCATCCAACTGATACGAAACAGGCTGCAACACCGCGGCCCCCAAGCAGCCACGCCGCCTTCCCAGAGCTCAACGCAGACGTGCAGCATCTGTGCCGTGCATCCAGCCCTGGAGGTAACTGAAGTATATTTTCATCTTCCTTTTCCAAACCTTAGGAACCAATTCATATATTCTTGGCTCTCTTCCATAGCTAAAAATATAAGTTGAATTAAAATATCTTACACTTCTCCATCAGGAAAAGTTCAAGTTCCTACCACCCATATACGTGATCTAGGTAAAGCCCTTTAAGCTAGTGTTTCCTCTTTGTTAAAATACATAACATTAACTCCTACCTCCAAGGCTGTTTTGAAAACAAAAGAGATCACTTTTAAGAACATATCCAGAAACCATGGATGGGGGAGCAAAGAGCCTGTTCCAACAGGTTGGGGGGACACACTATAGCTCCCACCTGTAACACCCCAGGGAGCAAACTCCAGCTGGATTATAGTCCGGCCTGGAAGAAAACCAATTCCATACTCTTCCTATCCATAACCTCCAGACTCCATGCAGGGCAGCTAGGAGCCATGGTCCTGAGCAAGTGAGATACGGCACTAACTCACTTCTCTTTCCCTCCATGTGCCTTGTCTGCAAAACCTTCTACTGAGAAACTAACTGAAAAGATAAGCAGTTCCCTCTCTAATTCACTCACTATCACAAAGGTACCCTACCTATCCTAAGCAAGGGATAACTTTCAGAGACAGCAGGCTACATAGGTAACTAACAAGAAGTCCTGAGGTCACATAATGCTTTGAGTTTCATTTCCCTGTAATTAGGTCAGCTTTGGATACTTCAATCCTTTTTCCTGCCTCTTGTCAATTCTGCTGGCACCAGAGTCCCATTTGCAGTTGAAGTGACCTACTTAATAAGAATGTGGAGCCCTCAGACAAAAAAAGTCTGTTGGTTCCCTGCCCAGCTCCACTCTTGACCACTAGCAATCCCAGCACACACCTCCCTTTCCTAAGCCTCAGTCTTTTCACATTTACAAAGAAAGGAATTCACTCTCAGTAGCTCTGCAACTGTAAGACTGTATTTCTGAATATCTCCCATGTACAAAGCACTGTGTGAGACACACAGGAAGTGGGGGAGATGCAAAGATGAATTGATGCCACCCCATATAATGTACCAGTGAAGAGAAGGCCATACGGTACAAAATTAAATGCCATAGTTCCTTTATTTATCTGGTCTCTTCATGCCTGGCACTGTACTTGGCATACAGTGGATGCTCAATGTAATAACGTACATACCTATAGACACTTAGAGAAGAGAGCTTTCATCTGCTGGAGGAGGATCAGAAATAGTTGTTTCATAGGTGTTACATCTGAGTTAACTTTTAAAAGGTGACTCCACTTTCAGTGACTCTCCAACACTATCCCCTAATTGGAGGCAAAGTCATAAGCCAACATTCAAGGTCCTCTATGGTCTGGTGCTAATATATCCTTCAACCCTTATCCCTGCTTTACTTGGAACTATGCTGTACCCAACCAATCTCCTTCACTATTCCCGTTTGACTTTTACACATAGCACCAGTGGGATGAGGCTTGGAAAGTAGGCTGCAGCCAGACTCCAGAGCCTTGAATGTCCTACCAATAAACAGGGCACACACTCAGTTCTCACAACAGTTTCAGACCTGCTTTGGGCCTGAGGTATTCCACTGACACATCAGTGTGCTAGGAATTTGGTTGAAGAGGAGACCACCCTTGGGAGAAACACTGACTTCTGGCATGATGAGGAAATGAAGTACAGGAACAGGTAGAGACTTGGAGTCTTGCAAAAGTCACCAAGCTGAATATTGCTTTGTAGGCTTCCTGGCAACCACACCTATTGAGTTCTCCCCACAATAAAAAGTAGAACCAAACTGAGGCTATCACTACTACATTCCCGAACTGGTGAAAAAGAGAATTTCCTTTCTCAGAGAAGGGAGAGGAGGGCAAAACGTCACACTTTGCACAAACAATGTGTGTGCATGGGTGTGAGGAGCCCAGCAGGCGATATGGGCCCAACTTGTTTTCCCCTCCAGCAGCACCTGATTCTTTTCTACATGTGATCTGATAATAGCATCCATAAGACATAGCATTATTTTGTGTTCTAACTGGCTTACAATTAACTAAACACCTGCCACAGCAATCAAAATCTTGATTTTTGCTATGAACTATGCTTTACTTGGGCCTACCCGATAGACAACTAAAAGCAAAATCAAGTTTGACTTCCGAGTCTGACTATCCTGTTACTGTGAATCTTGAGTCCAGTCTCCTCTTGGTCCTGCATATCGATATATTAATCATTCAGGGAGCAAGCATCTGTCTAAAAGTTGGCAAAATGATGTTAGTTAGCCCTGGACCTACATCTGCTCTTACCCAGTCAAGACTGAGACCATCCAGATGGGGGGCGTCCAGACATTCAATCACACCTGGAAGTCTCCAGTCATTTTTGGGAACCTGGGATCATTTCATGAAAATGAGACCAGCCCTCAGCCGGAAGGACTGAATCGGAGCACTGACACTGGGACTGAGATTATAAACAACAAGACCCCGGTCTACCAGTCACTCTCTGAAAGCAGGTCACCCTCGCAGCGGGCCAGTCTGAACCTCTAGTATCAGTGCGTTCCCTCCAGCTCCCTAAGCTAGAATCCTTCCACTTCTTCCCTTTTACTGTCCACAGCACCTGGCTTTCATTACAAGTGACATTTTGAATAGATCTCAGCAGGATAAGCACTACCCAATATACTTCATATCAAATTCAGTAAGCAGAACACCTAACTGTAAAGACAAGAGAAAAAATCTCTCCCTCCTCTTCCATGAATATCTACGTGGCCGGGCCACTTCTATGTTGGGCAGTCTCATTTAGTTGGTTGTTTTTGCTTCTGTTGCTTTGTTTTGGCTTAGCTTGGTTTTTTTGAGACTGAATCTCATTGTGTAGTTCAGGCTGGCCTTGAACTCATGGCAATCCTCCTGCTCCAGACTCCTAGCACCAGGATTACAGGCACATGCCAGGTTTGTTTAGTTTTTGTGTCTACTAAATGCTCAGGCCTTCCACAGAGCAGACACAGGAAATCAAGTGGACCAAAGTGTCTGCCAGGGGAATTCCAACACTTCCTACTTGGAGACGAGCAGTATCAGAGCTTCGGAGTCAGCTGAGAGCAAAGGGCGAGAGGCGAACACCTACTTACCATAGAAGAGGAACGCTTTGGTCATGGGATGATGCAGGTAGGTTCGGTTGATGGTGAAGAAACAAACATCCACTCCACACTGGCCCAGCCGTCCAGTTTCCCCAGTGAGAGGGGACCACCAGAGCAAGACGGGGTGGCCGCCAACCTCCAGCTTTTTCTTCCTATTCAAGGTCAATGCCGGTTTCTTAAAGAACACATTGAGATGATCAGACTCTTCCTCCACCTTGGTATGTTCATCTTGCAAATGGGAATGTTTAAACTTCTTCCTTTCAAACTTTCCCAGCTCAACCACAACCTGAAAGCCAAAGACAGTTATTGTCCATTTCCTCCTGCACACCTCCCAGTCATCTGAGTGGCAGGTTCACATTCTGTTGCAGTACTAACAAACTGCCACAAACTTCCTAATTTGAAACAACCTACATTTATTACTACACAGTCTGGTGGTCAGAAGTTGGAAATGGGATTCACTGAGTTGAAATCAAAGGGTCAGGAGGGCCACATTCCCTCCTGGAGACTCCAGGGGACAATCCATTTTCTTGACATTTCTATCTTTTGGAGGCCAACCATAAAGCTTGGCCTGTGGCCCCTTCCTCCAACTCCAAAGCCAGCAACACGGCCCCCTTGGACAGTCCTGACCCCTCTGACCACAGCCAGGGAAGGGTTCCTACTCTTTTTTTTTTTTTTTGGTACCAGGGATCAAACTCACGACTTCATGCTTGTAGGGTTTCTACTCTTAATGATTCATGTGACCACACACGTGTCACCATGAATTGGTCAGGATAATTTCCATACTTGTCATAAAATACTAATACTTTCATTACACTTGTAATGAAAGTCAAACTCAGAATTTTTTTTAGTTGTTTATATTTTTATTAGTACATGTTTGCAGCATAGGATTACATTCATCATGGGGAGATGGTACGTGTACGTAACACAACTTTTGTTTTGTTTTGTTTTAACTTCTTTTCCTCTCCCTCCCCCTTCCGAGGCCAAATCATTTATAGAGACTTATTTCTTACAGTTCTGGAGGTTGCGAGGTCCCAGGTTGAGGGGTCTAAGAGAGTGAAGGAGCCCAAACTCATCCTCTCATCAGGACCCCACTCCCGAGGTGACTCGCGCGATCCCGCAATCCTGGCCTCAGTCTACGCCTCATCGCCACCTGTCCACCCTGCTGCACTGGGGACACGGGATGTCCCAACACGAACTGTGAGGGACGCACTCACATCAAAGCCATGCCCCACCTCACGCCATGTGACACTAACCCCACCTGTGAAGTCCCTTCTGCCGTGTAAGTGACATATTCTCAGGTGCACGGATTATGGCATGGACACAGCCTCCAAAACATATCCCAGCAGGGAGGCTGAATAATTCCACCAGACACTGAAAACAGATCCATGGCACCCCCACTTCATAAACAGATGCGGTGTCCAGGAAAGGTTCTGTCCCTTGGAACTCATGATAAATGAGTTATTACCCATCTACCACCAGACATGACACACTAGGGAAAACGAATTATAAATTACTAGCTGACTTCTATAATGACAATTAAAGAAGTCAAAGCATGAGTGTGCCATTTCTAACTATACCCACCCCAGCTCTGACACTAGGGAGCGGAATCTAGCCTCGGACTCCCGGGAGTCCGTGGAGGAACCCGCAGTCCACTGAGAACAGGCCTTCCACTCCTTCCCACGTAAGACGGACGTTTTCAGCTAGCCCAGGGCAGTCTATGTCTGCTCACTGCCATCATGGTGACTGGGACACAAACGAGGGGCAGCCGTCCCCCAAAAGTGCCACCTTCATGCTAAATTTTAAAGTTTGACGTTGATACGGCATTACTAAAACGTTAGCGAAAGGCTGATCCATTTTATGTGTAACTGAAACCTTGACAGACGGGAACACAGAGACAGCTGAAGGGAGCACATCTGCACTTTTACACAGTCAGCCCCACTATATTCACAGGTACTTTATCTACAGATTCCACCAAACATGGCTCAAAAATATTCAAAGAAAAAATTGTATCTAGGGCTGGGCATGGGGGTACATGCCTGTAATCACAGCATTCAGGAGGCTGAGGCAGGAGGACTGCCACAAGTTTGATGCCAGCCTGGGCTACAAAGTAAGTTCAAGGCCAGCTTGACCTGCATAGCAAAACCCTGTCTCAAAAAGACCAAAAAACAAAACAAAAATAAACAAACAAAAATCACATCTATACTGAACATGTATTGATGTTTTTCCCTATCATGATTCCTTAAATGATTCAATGCAACAACTATTTACATAGCACTTATATTTTGTTAGGTACTATGACCAATCCGGAGATGCTTTAAAGATTACAAGAAAACAGGCACAGGTTATACACAAACATGACGCCATTTTACAGCAGGGGCCTGGGGGCCTGCATGTTTTGGTAAAGGGGGAACCAGTCCCCTAAGGCCATGTTGGCTGAACCTGCTATGTGTGTGTTATTTGCTTATTCTTTTAGGACAAAAGACGCTAACTGATGAGTTGTTTTTTTCTAAACTAAAATCTCAGTATTCAGGTTTCATTGCAATGCTGGCACTTGATGATAGATAAGTGGGTTTTGGCTTGCTGTTTGGCATTCGGTCTCTAAAAGGTTCACCATCCCTGCTAAGGACTCCAAGGATGGCCACTAACGCCTCCTCCAGCCAAAGACAGCGGTCCCTGTGGGGCCCTACTCTCAGCAACCTGGGGCCGAGCCTTTTCCAAATGCAACTCCCAGGGCTGAGGAAAGAGCCTCTGGTCTGCCACTGATGTAGCAAGGGAGGCCGTAACTTCCTGAGGAGAGACACTGATTTTGATTAGATTCTCAAAAGGACCCAAGGCCTATAAAAATATTAAGAACCTCTGAGTGAGAGGCAATTAGCAGTACTCTAAAAGGATGAGAAATTATATTTGCTTTTAAAAAAATCATGGATCACCTCTGACACCACAGTGTACATTAAAACAGCAAAATGGTCCTGAAAATTAGTCCAACCCTTGCCAACAGCTGTCTCAGCACTTTTATAATAGAATAAGGTGGCTCTTCCCCAGCAGCTGGATGGAACTGAGCTGACTCACAGCCCCAAACCGGCTTCGTTTGACCTCCAGTGCAAATGGCTTGCTAGCAACTTAAAAAAAAAAAAAAAAAAAAAAGGCTTTTAAAAAGCCATGGGATATAACTTCAAAGACAACATTTGTTCCACACTTCTGATCAATGTCTCCTATGTGAAGTATAATTTCACTTACAAATATTAAGGATTGTGTTATGACCAGATTTTTCTGCCAAACAGCTTATAAAAATATATTTATCCACAGATACCACCACCAGGTTATAAGAAGTATGGCAGTAGATAGAAGAAACTACTGAAACCATGAGGATAAAATCAGACAGCTCCACGATTTAGGCAGTTCAAAAGGACAAATAAGCTCATTTCTTCAAGCAATCCATGATGTCAAACAAAAGGTAGGGCAAAAGAAACTTCCAAAAGAAAAAACAAAACTTGAGATACATCAACCAAAGGCAATGCACGGGATATCTGTATTCCAGTTTCAACTAACATATTATAAAAAGGCTTTTAAGACAACTAGCAAAAATTTACCATGCCCAGGATATAGAATTTAGTGAGTAATTGTTAATTTAGTAGGATTAGAGACTAATAAGGTGGTTACATGAAAATGTAAATGTTTTCATGTATTAGACAATCATATTAACATATGTCCAGGTGAAATGCAATGTTTATGATTTGCTTTGAAAAACTCCAAAATTCATGAACTATTTGTACAACTAAAAAGTAAAATTCAAAAATAAAGATAATATACATACAATATACCCCAAAGAATTCATAGAATATAGTTAAAAGTAGATGAAAAATTGTGCAAAGTGAATGGTTTCCTCCAGAGAACAATCCTCCAGCTGAACTTTAGGTAACCATTACATTGTCATGTTTAGCTTATTATTAACTAAATAAATTATGTTACAGAAGTGTTGGGGGCTGAGTTGTATACCCCAACAATTTACATGTTGAGGCCCTAACACCTTTATTTGGAGGTTGGGTCTTGAAATGGGTTACTCAGTGAGATCATTAGCGCCCCAATTCAATATAACTAGGGTCCTCATAAAAAAGGGAAAGTTAGAACAGACAAGTACAGCTGAAAGACAATATGGTCACACAGGGAGAAGATGCCCATCTGTAGGTCAAGAGGGGAGAAGGACCTCAGAAGAAACCACCAGCTAACACCTGACGTGGACTCCTCAACCTCCGTAACTATCAGAAAGTTAATTCTGTTGTTTAAGCCGCCCACCCCATGGTACTTTGTTAGGACAGTCTTAGCAAACCAACAGAAGATCCTCAACATGATCTATTTTTTTAATTTTTCTTACCTTTATCCTATGTACTGTGGAAAGTTACTTTGTCTACCTACTCCATAAACCATTAAGAACAGGTGTGGCTCTGAATGCACGCGCATTCTTTCTTTTCCCATGGGTGAGTGTTTTAAAGGGATTTTTTATAACATCACCACCATGCTGAACACTGAAGCAGCGGATGTGCCAGTGAGGACTGAGAAACCCATTGGCAGCCATGCTACAGTTTAGCTCAAGATTCAAGCCGGCCCCTCACGCTCTGGACACTTAGAACTGACATGCGCTTCAAAAACATGGAAATTTATTCTGACATCAAAGGGAGGGCCCTTAGCTTAGACACAGGCATCCCCCAGAACTGGGTAAAGTGCCACAGCAAATGTCTCGGAAGATCAAACGCCCCTGAAACTTCCCATTGAGAGAAGCAGACGACCCCAGTCCCTCCTGCCCAGCAGGCCCTAGGCAGCTCCCAGACAGGCAGCAAAGCAGTCAAATGCTTCCCCTGACCGGATTCCCAGCCTGCTCTTACGAGCATGATGTTACTACATGCTGATCAGAAAAAGGGAGCTACTGTAGAGTTAAAAGCCCACAGAACACTTTAGCTTCCATCAGTCCCACACCTGAACTACTCACATCCATAAATCATCTGTAAAAGTACTTCAGGTTATAAAATGAACAGCTGGTCCTTGAACAGAGGAAGAATATATCTAATATATGCATATATATATATATATATATATATCTTTATCACTGTGGAATTTTAAATTTTAGATCAGTAAACAAAATTAAAAACTTACTGTACAAAAGAAGCCAGTTTGTCCTTCCCATGAGCCAGCAGTAGCCACGCAGGGCGGGGAAGTGAAACAAAAAGCCAGTCCACCCTTCCCATGAGCCAGTGGGGCTGGGCTGGGAGACAAGAAAACACCACACCCCCTTCAACCTCACCCCTCACCCCAGCAAGCAACCGGCTGAGTTGACAGCAACTGAGGTACAAAAAAACAACTTAGTGCTTATTGTTTGATTGACTTTGTGAGCCAAAGCCAGTAGTCTGAGCATCTGTTTAGAGGATAACAGTATGCAATGCAGCAACTCTGGGGGATTTCCTTCTGTCTTGTTTTTGAAATCCAGTATTGTTTTGTTTTGTTTTGTTCTATTTCATTGTTTTGTTGTATTTTGTTGTTTTTATTTGTTCTATTCTGTTCGGTTTTGTTTGATTTCATTATGTCTGATGGTATGGGCAGCAATTTTGACGATAACAAGAGGCATTATGGTAACCATTGTTGATTTCCTATTATCCTGTTTTGAAGTCCTGTATCACTTTCCCTGTTTTGTTTTGATTGGCTTTTTCTGTTTTATGTTGATTTTAGTCTCTTTAAAATTAAAAAAAAAAATTTAAAAACTTACTGTAAGAACTAAGTAGGAAAAACAGAGAAATGCTTCAGTTCATTCACCCTAACATAGTCCTTAATCCAATCACATTTGTCAATAGATTTATGCATGCAGTTGCTTGTATTCTATACTTATTACAAGATACAGAATATCTTCCAGATACTCTTCTCCAAAACTGTCATTTTCAGAAGCAATAACCGCAAGAGACCCTGAGGGAGCCACACAGCACTGAACCAGTAAGATAAAGTGAGCACTAATTTCTGTTTTGCTAAAGCCAGCGTTCTATGAGTCACAAACTGACATGCTAGCTCAATGATTTTGTTTCCACCTGGCACGCTCATTCAATAAACTTCAATTTGACCTGTTTAAAAAAACTTTTTTCCTTGCCTTATACCCTGAAAGTCCCTGATCCTAAAGGATTAAGCAAAAAAAGTAAAGTACTTGAAGTGTCATAAGAGTGGAATTGGGAAGATAAGGCAGGCCAGAAATGAATCCACACGACACAGCCCAAATCCTTGGTACCTGGAGTGTGACAAGCAGAAAAACAGTAGCTGTCATGCACAGGCAGGATGCCAAAAGCTTCCTCCTCCGAATGCGCACCATGCCGCCCGGCCTCGGGTGGCTGGCAGAGGACGGGCCCGGCTACCAGGTGTCCGCGCGGCAGCCCGCAGCACGAGACGACTTCACACAGAGGAGCCATCTGGGTGCCAATTTCCTGCACTGCCGTTCCTGCTGGGACCCGGTCTCCATGAAGGACTGAGATCTGAAGCTCCGAGGGTGCTTGGAGTGGCATCGAGAGGGAACAGCATGCGGTCCTCTGAAGTCATCATCAGAGCAGCCGGAGATTCTCCAGGCAAGAAGACATCGATAAATGCTGTAACAAATGAACAGGAAATCTTTCAGCCGTGCTGCAGAAGACTGAATAAATGTGGTCTCACAGGGCTGGCACACAGGAACACAAAAGTTTCAAATGTTTGGGGTCAGAGAGTCCTAGTACCTCACACATAGATAAAGGAAACTGAGATGGGGTAGTGGAGTGCCTTGCTTGAGGCCACCCAGCCCATGAGAGCGTGCCAACCCTAGAGGCAGGACCCAAGACCTAGAATTCTATTTCCAACTCATTTTTTCTGGCATCAGAAGATGGAATCCCAAAAGTCATTTATGTGAACTTGCTTCCTCCCATCCAGGTCTCAAAGGAGCTGGAGGAGTGGGAGAGGAATCAGCAGGGCCCGAGCCTGCAGTGCAGCTCTGTGGCAGGATGCTCGCCTAGCATACAGGAGGCCCGGAAAGAAAGAAAGCGCCAGGACTGTCCACTCGCTCCCAGAAAAATTAGGGAGATGGTAAAGTAAGGGCTCAGGCTTTCAACAAAAATGGATAATGATCAACTGCCCCATACACCCCCAGGAAACCAGCTTCAGCCACCACACAGAGAAGTCCAATTATTCATTTATCTGTTAACTCTGTGATGGCCAATGCAATAAAGCACTGGGCTGTTTGGCCAGGATGACTAGGTTTTCACGCATTTGTAGCAGATGACCTTGTAAAGAAATTTTTTAAAGGCACTGAGTGGTTCCCCAGAAGGCATTTTGCTCCCAAAGTTCCGTAAACCCAATGTCGTGGGCAAACAGACCTGTGAAATTCAGAGTTGGACAAAATTTCAGAACTCCAAAAGTGATACAGAAGTCCAGAGAAAGAACTGGATTTTAGAAAGTGTGCTCCTCTTTTGTGGCTCTAATTTACTTTTAAAGCCATGATATTTTTCTCTCTTGACACCACAATGACTCTTGCTCTCAGAAATTACCAAAAGTATACTTTCTTCTTTCACTGATGGAATTACCAAGTACAGTAACCATAAGAATGGGCTACAGAATCAGCCTGCCAGGATCCAAATCTCAGTTCCCCAGGTGGCTTCACCTAGCTTCTCCGTAAGACAATTTCCAAAGCAAATAAGAACAGGACCTAATCAGAGTTAGTGAAAAGTACTATAAGATTGACAACATACTTACTCCAGATCATGGCACATAATCAGTGCCTAATATTTATTCCCCTTTTATTGAAATATGATTTTTATTATGCCTTTAGGTATAATAAAATACAGTTGAATTTATATAAAATGTCATTCCTCATCAACTGGGACTTCAAAAAGAAAAATGACAAATGAAAGGAAGTCATTCCATACTAGTGAGTGACCTACTTAGAGCACAGCCTTTCCTACATGCACAGCACGAGCTCATCCCATCCTCCCACGAAGCAGGAACTCCTATCCTCATCTTTCATGGTGAAAAATAAAAAATTTGAAGATAGTAAAGTAACTTTCCCAAGATCTTTACTTCTTTTTAAAATTTGATTTACTTAAAATCCATGGCACTGCCGTAGGCACTTTTTGTCTATCATTAGTACACGTTTGCCGTACATAATGATTGCATTCATCATGGGGATGTGGTACACATACAAAACATCCCAGCTCTTTTTTTTTGCAAGAACTTAACTTTGAAAATCACTAATTGAAACCAGCATGGCTCTGAAGTTTATGTATTCTTTTCTATTTTTGAACATTAGTAGTATAAAATTCCCACCACATGATGCTAACACTCACAGGTTAGCCTCATGAACCTCAGGTAGGAGGGGGAAAGGCCCGTGTAGAATAGCTGTCAGTTGAGATATCAGAGGCAAAAGGAACATAAATCTCCAAGAAACTAAAATGTACCTTAACTTCTACCTAGTAGATGCTAGCAGTTCTCATCTATATAGAATGCGGAACTAATACACTAGAATCCAATTTTGGTTCTGTCATTTATGCATAACATAAATTTGGACACATTACTAAATCTTCCTAAGTGTCAGTTTATTTGTAGTAAATAATAAATGTTACCTCATTATTTTTCCCTTGCACAAATAGAAAGGCTATCAAATGCTCATTTTATGTGCTGAAGCGATTAAATACAGCTATAATTAGTACAGCTGGAATATAACTGTAATTAATGCAACCCAGATGAAGTAATGAAGTATTACCACCTTAACTGAGAATTTAATTATATCATTTTCAAAAGATTTTTAGACCTACCATTCCACTTAATCTTACTTATAATCACTTTACAAACTAGACAAGGTAGGTGTTATTATTCAGACTTACCACAAAGAAGGAAACAGAGCCTCAGCAAGTTTAAGCAATTTGCATATGCTCATGTTTTTTTAAGGTTTCTGCCAGAAATCAGGTCACCTAATTCCAAGGTCGGCAGAAAAGAAAGAGATGACACAACAGTGACAGGATTTTAAGAGCACAAAAAGTTAGGAATAAAGAAACGCAAAAGCTGGAGAGAGAATCTGAGGATAGAGTTTTGGATATTTTTACCACAACCATAAAGCTCAAGTCAATTACAGGGCCTTTTAAAGATCTTTATATGGCTGTATCAACTCAGTAGAAACATTCAAGGTTATGAATTTCCTTGCATCCAGAGAATCTCACCTTAGGTTATATTCCCAAAGCCAGAAGTGTAGTGGGGTCTCAGGGACTAAGCAGTGATTAAAAGTACCCAGCAAAAAAGAGTAGACCCCAGTATGTTATTTTAATTTGTAACGTAGCAATGTGTATTTACATCAGAGCAGTCCATCTAATAGATGGTATTAATTACCCAGGAGCCTATCACCCAGGCAGCAGCCCCTCCTCTGGCAGGACAGATGGCCTCGCAGAGAGTCCCATAAAGACAATCAGAGTCCAACTCAATGGAACTCCAATAGGGAAACTCCCTCTGTCCCCTCATCACCTGCAGGATGAATCCGGGAGGCCTCCAAGAGAACGACCCAGAATACTCCTTTCTGGGACACAGTGATGTGTTTGTTCAGATAACCAAAGTAGATAACATCTGAACTGGATTCTCACTAACCAGCCCTCTGCCCCCAGGAGCCAGGCTTTGGCCCTGACTGCGTGGCCGGTGAGCACTGCCTGGGGTTGGCCACCTGCTCCCTGGAGTGGGGTTTGGAGCTGAATGAGTCTACGTCACACCCTGAAAGTGCTGTCTCACCAAAACCAGCTGCACCGGCATCCTAAAAACAATTCCCACTGTCTGACTTTAAATCAAGATGAACAGAAGAGAAGAGACTGAGCGTCTCAAAGAGGACCCACAGGCTAAGGCTGCCAGCTTCAAGGGTGCAGGACCAGTCTGAGACATAGGCTAAGAGTGGGGGAAATGGAACCAAAAGATGATTTCTACCATGGGTCTCTGAGTGCACAATGAGAAATCAACCAAGCCGAGCCATATGACATGCGGAGCTTCCCGGCCTTGCTGGCGTGTCTCTCCCTCCTCTTCCCCTTCCCAGGGACAGAAAAGGCGAGGCCGAAGGCAGGGATCTCTAGGAAAGCTCCCTTGTTTGGGTCTCCTCTAGGAATTGGGGATGAGATCCTCATCACTGAGCCAAAAATAACACAAAGGAATACTCTCAGAAGGAATGTGCCTAATAATCAAGTTTAAATTATTCACACTAAGGTGTAATTTCTCAAATAGGCCTGACTCTTGCATGGGGTGTCGCTTTACAATGCATAAATCTTCAGAACCTCCTGTAAAGGTTGGCTGTGTTGGATAAAGATGAGGCCAGCAGGCTGAAGGGAAAACGTCTAAGGCGTTTGGCTCACCCTTCAGGAGCATTTAACTACCTCCTTTCCACATTCTCATCGTCACCCCTGATTCGTTCCTGCCTAGTCACTCTCGAAGTCCAAGGCTGATGTTCTTCCCGTGCCGATCCTCTTTTCCCATTCCGCTATAAAGAGATGTCCCTAGAACGCTGATTGGGCATCTCGCCTCTGCGTAAAACCCTTTGTTAGCTTCCCAGAGATCTCCCGATCAAAGATAAAGATCAAACTCTGGAAGCTTCAAAACGAGACCATGTGCCAGGGATTTAGTTCAGCAGTGTAAGTGCCTGCCTAGCAAGCGTGAGGTTGTGAGTTCGATCTCCAGTACCACAAAAAAAAAAAAGAAAGAACAAACAAAGGAAAAAAGAAACTAGACCATGTGAACCCTATCCTATTTGTCTAGTTTCCTTTCCTCCTCACAGAGCCACTGTTCCTATTAATCCTGGAACGCAGCCTCCTATCCAGGGCTCTCTGCCTACTGAGATGCCTCTCCACTGGGTCTTCACTCTCTGAGACTTTCAAGGCTGCTGCAGAAACCCTTTCTCTTGCGAGACCAAAGCAGTTTACAGATCTGCATCATCCTGCACCCATTTCTGCCACAGCAAAGGAAGAAAGCAGGAAGCTAGAGGATGGGGGGTGCGGCACACTGAGAACTGAGCTACATCTCCAGCCCCTTTTTAACTGACACAGGGCTCCGCTGAGTCCGTAATTTGCCCAAGCAGGACTCAAACTTTCGCTCCTGCTATCTCAGCCTCCCAGAAAGCTGGGGTGCAGCATGGCACTGCCACCCTCGGCATTCGGGAAGCTTTCCACAGCTGCCTCCCACAGCTGCGGAATATTATAGCCGGCCCCTGTGTTAATTTGCTGAAGACTCCCTTAATTAATGTGCTCCCTAGGGCACCTGATGAACGTGATGGGCTGGTGCCAGTCTCCACTTTGACCCAATTTTCTTTATTAATGTTTATTCACACTAATATGTTTTTCATTCTTTTATAACGGATTTCTTATTTTTGCTGGGCATTAGTTTTTCCATAACGAGGGCTTGGGCGAAAGACTATTTGGAAAGGTCATTCTCTTCAGTGAATCACGTACTCCAAACAAGACCACTGACTCAAGACTAGTGACCACAGGGTGGGACAGAAGGTGGAGCCAGAGCGCCTCACACTTTGCTGCAAGACTAAAGGGGATGCTACCCCCAAAACCTCAGTTTCCAGACACAGACCAAAGCACTCAGTTACGTGGTGTTAATTAACACAAGCCCACGCTGACGGAAAAGCCCAAATGAAAGCACAAATTTAAGAGTAGGAGACTGTGGAGCTTGTGTTTGGCACTTATGAACTCACAGCTCTGTGAGGTCTTCCAATAAGGATTCTTTCTCAAGAAGGTTACTTTGTAGCAATTTTCCTACCCAGTAGATTTGAATTAAAGTCCCTCATCTGCTGGGCTTCCTGCCGCATGCCTGTAATCCCAGCACTCTGGAGGCTGAGGCAGGAGGATTGTTGCAAGTTTGAGACCAGCCTGGGCTACAAAGTGAACTCAAAGCCAGCCTGAACTGCATAGCGAGATCCTGTCTCAAAACAAAAACAAAAACAAAAACAAAAAAAAAAGACCAAAAATAAATAAATAAAGTCCCTCATCTATTTTTATTATTTAAATAATCATGAATGAGGAACCGGTGAAACAGCACACGATATGGCTAATATTTCACACGTCTAAGGGCTAGACCAGGCAATGTTCTAAGATTTCGTCCCAAAAGTGATCGCTGTAAGCCTATGAATTGTGTCCAGGAGCAAAAGCTCTTCAAAGAAGAAAGATTAACCTAGTAAAGAAACAATAATCACAATAATTTGATCGCTGGGGCTCAGCTTCGCTCCACCGAGCCCTTCTGCCACAGGATTTCTGCTTCCGAGCCAGCCAACCCTGAACTCTGAACCAAGGGCCAAATTAAACCTCTGCTTTAAGTCTGGGAGTTGGATATTTTGTCCTGATGACAGAAAAGCTGATACAAAAAGTTAATGCAAACTATTTGAATATAACAAGTTCAGAATTACTTTGCGTGTGCGGTGCTGGGGATGAAAACCAGGGTCTACTAGGCAGCTCCTCCTCCGCTCAACAACAACGCCAGCTCGTTTTCTTTCCAGTAATGCAACATTGCCTTTGAGAATTTGAAATTTTATTCTCTAATAAAAAAAATCTAGAAAACACTGTAAATTAATTTTTCTTTTTCTAATTTCCAAAAACAGTCGTTTAGGACCACTCTGACCAATACTCACCACAGAATGTTGATAATAGAGTAACACTGCATTTCTTGCTGAAATTAATGCTCTACATTCTGAATACTATAAAAAAAAATTTTTAAGTATAGCTTGGAATTGTCTGTGCCCTGAGCAATACTTACACACATAACACACTCCAACTATTTTTTTTTCCTTATTTCCTAAATTTAACCCTAATTCGAATCTTTCAAAAATGTCGCTTATAACATAAAGCTCGAGCCAGGCGTGGTGGCGCATGCCTTTAATCCCAGCACTTGGGAGGCTGAGGTAGGAGGAGCGTTGTGAGTTCGAGGCCGGCTTGGGCTACAACGCCAGCACAAGGCCGGGTGAGCTACATAGTGCGACCCTGCCTCAAAAAACCAAGGCCGGGAGTTTGGCTCAGTGGCTTAAGCGCCTGTCTGGCAGGCGCGAGGCTGTGAGTTCGATCCCTGGTGCCGCAAATAAATAAATAAATAAAGCTTGAAACTAATGACTGGTTCCTTTCTCACTGGAAAATAAAAGATGAGTGACAGAAGGCAGTGACGGTGCAGGTTGCCTTTAATTCTCTGTGACACACTGCCACCTAGCAGGAAGCTAGCAAGGGAAGAGTTAGCGCAGCAATTCCAGAGAGGAACCGACTGGACACCTGATGCTGTTAGGCGGCCTCTGGCTTGGAGGCGGGAGAAGAAAGTTCTCAGATTGAGTGAGTATAAAGTGCTGTCCACATGCTGGCTTGGAAACTTCAGGGCGCAAATATCCGGGTTGTTCATTCAACCCAGATGGCCAGGCCTCCCCTGAAGGAGAAATCAAGGCCCCACCTCGTAGCGTGCCGCCTCCAGCAAACCCAAGAGCGGTCGTGAGTTTCTGAGAGGGAGGAAGAGGGGGCCTCACTTACGATAAAGACGGTCGTGTGAGTGCATTAAGGTCCCCAAGGCAAAGTTAATACTGTACTCAGCCAGAGCGGCACACATTCCACAAATAGTCACCAATCCGAGTCACACCACGTGTGAACCGTTCTTCCCAACTGAGTAGGAACCGTTCTTCCCAACTGAGTAGGGTCCCTCCCTGGACAGAGAGGAGGGGGAAACCTGTTGGTCGCGACCATGTCACTTTCACATTTGCTAGGTATCAAACAATCATCAAAAGAGCCCAAGAAAACGTCTTGAACATCACAGCAGTGTTCCGTATCTTGCACACAGGAGCTGTATTCTGGGGCGCTAAGTGGGTATGCAAACACCCATGTCCGGGCCTGCCCGTGGGTAACCGAACCTGCGGCCGGGGTCGCTCCAAGGTAGCAGGCCTGCTGCGCGCGCAGGGCCCGGCACCCTGGAAACCGCTCCCCGGCCCAGCGCAGCGCCCAAGTGCAGCAGCCAGCGAGCCTCGGCGGGGCCCGAGTGGGCGAGGCGACTCCCGCGGCGAGGCAGCTCGCAGGGCCCGGGGTGGGGGGGAGGCCCTGCGCCCCGAGACCGCGTGCTCCGCCTCCCGGGGGTCTCCCCACCCCACCCCGCCCCGCCGGCTCGGTCCCCGCGGCCACCCGAGCGCGCTGCCGGATTCCGGGGCTCCCCCCGCCCCACACTCACTCCTCCCGGCACACGCGGGGTCCCCGGTTGCGGGTCCAGCAGGCGCGCCCAGGGCCGCGGGGCAGGAACGGCTCCTTCCTCTCCGCGGCGCTGCGCTCCGGCCCCGCCTGGCCACCCCGGACCCGGACCGGACCGGGAGCTCAGCCCGCGGCTTCGCCTTCCCTTGCGCGCCCCGGCTCCGGGCAAGACCGGGAAAGGCTGTCCCGGAATGGAGGAGGCAGCGACCGCCACCCCGCGGGCCGGGCCCGGCCGGGCTTCGGGATCCTCGATCCAGGTTTTCATCGCTGCCCTGTTTAAACCCCAAGGGGACCCCTGTCTCCAGGAACCGCGGTTCCCCTCTCCGCTGGCTGGCGCGTCCCTGGGAAACCGGCCTGAGGACACAACTCTGCAAAGTTCTTCCGGAAAACCCTTCTAGGAATCCCTTTTCTTGTCATGTTTTTTGTTTGTTTGTTTGTTTGTTTGTTTGTTTGTTGAGACAGGCTCTCACTAACAGGCCGGGCTTGATTTTAGATGTTCCTGCCTCAGCCTCTCAGAATGCGGAGATTGCTGGCATGGACCACCACCCCCGGCTCTGAGGCCCTCTTCAGTCACAGGAAACTGCTTCTCAACTGTACTAGGACTGCATGATAGAGTCAACTGTGTGGGGAAAGTTTGAGCCTTTTATGGACAAGCTAAACCCAGGCTGGGCACCTTTGAACGGTTTTCTGCCGAGGTTGAACAATAGGATCATTTAGTTCTATTGATTGCTAAGATCTGAAGGTTTGTATCCTCCCCAAAATTCCCCTGTGGAGTCCTGCTTCCTGGTGCAGTGGTGTTGGAAGGTGTCTGGGAAGTGGTTGGGTCAGAAGGGCTGGGTCCTCAGCATTGGGGTGAGTGCCTTATAAAAGCGGGGTGCTGCTCAGTGTGCCTGAGGCCCTAGTTCATCCCCAGGATCCAGGCGGGGGTGGCTTCCGCCTGTGGGGGCACAAGGAGGTGTCCCTGGGACTCTGAATCTGCTGGACCTGTAATCAGGGACTTACCAGTTTCCCACCGTGAACCATAGATTTCTTTCTATGAAGCAATCTAACGCATTTTCTTACAGATTACAATAGAGGTGAAGGAAAACTACAGCCAGACTGGTTCGCTCCAAATCCAGATAACCCAGTTAAAGTCTAGGAGGTGATAAACTGAGGATAGTGATTTAAGAATTTGGGAGGGTTTGGACTAGGGAGAGGCCAGTGGGCGGCCTTCCTGTCCGAATCTGAGAGATGCTGACGGTCCTGAGTGCTGGGGGCAGCTGTGGAGCCAGTGGGGAGCCTCCTGCTAAGCCTGGCCCTGCAAAGCTCCTTCAAGCACCTCAGACGACTTCTCTGTGAAAACAGTTCATGAGAATAATGCCCACTTCGAGAAAATATCATCCACAAAGAGAAAGTTGAAAATTGGGTATCATTAAACTTAAGAAATTCTGTTTATCAAAGACACCATTATGAAAATGAAAATCTAGAGTGAGAGAAGATATTTTCAGTAGTTTCACCTAGCAAAGAATTCCTATCAAGAATAGATCGAGAACCCAGTGCTCGGGAGGCTGAGGTAGGAGGAGCATTGTGAGTTCAAGGCCGGCCTGAGCTACATAGTGTGACCCTGTCTCAAAAAACTAGGGCCAAGAGTTCGGCTCAGCGGCTTAAGCGCCTGCTTGGCAAGCAAGAAGTTGTGAGTTCGATCCCCAGTGCCACAAAAATAAAGAATAGATCAAGAAATAAGTGTAGTGGCACATGCCTGTAACTTCAGTATTCTAGGAGGCTGAGGCAGGAGGATCACAAGTTCAAGCTCAGCTTGGGCAACTTAGTGAGACCCTGCCTCAAAAAATTTAACAAGGATTGGAGATGTAACTCAGTGGAAAAGGCTTTGGCTTCAATTCCCAGTACTACAAATATATATATATATATATATATATATATATATATA
>RJWM01029547.1:0-24388 GCA_004363535.1 Dasyprocta punctata
TTTATTTATTTATTTATTTATTTATTTTCAGCACTGGGGATTGAACTCAACTTCACGCCTGCCAGACAGGTGCTTAAGCCACTGAGCCAAACTCCCGGCCCTGATTTTTTGAGGCAGGGTCGCACTATGTAGCTCAGGCCGGCCTTGCACTCACATTGTAGCCCAAGCGACTGCCTCGAACTCACAACGCTCCTCCTGCCTCAGCCTCCCGAGTGCTGGGATTAAAGGCGTGCGCCACAACGCCCGGCAAATTATTTATATTTTGGATTTCTCACATACGAGAAACCGTGCAATAGAGAAGTTTGTGTGTCTGATTCTTTTGTTTTGCTTTGTTTTTTGTCTTTCTGAGACTGAGTTTCACTATGCAGTTTAGGCGGGCCTTGAACTCACTTTGTAGCCCATCCTGGTCTCAGATTCACAGCAATCCTCCTGCTTCAGTCACCATACCCAGCTAAGTTTTTAAAAATAATACTCATGGCCAGATGTAGTGATGCACACCTGTAATCCCAGCACTCAGGAGGCTGAGGCAGGAAGATCACAAACCCAAGCCCAGTCTGGACAATTTAGCGAGACTCTGTCTCAAAATAAAAAATGAAAAAGGGCTGGGAATGCCGCTCACTGCAAAGGTTAAGCCTCAGCCCCCAGTGCTGACAAACGTAAGCCATTAAATAACTGAAACCATTACCAGAGAAAAATGGATTTTCCAGTACAGAAAGAATTCAGTGAGAGGAGTGGCTTTGTTTACTTTTTTGAGGTCTCCCTCACAGCCAGCCCTCGAGGAGCCGGCCAGCTCTCCAGGACGCTTCTGTAGTCAGTTGGGTCCAGGACCACACACTGCCTAGGTCAGAAACCCCGCGAGATGGACACGGGTGGTAGAAAACACAGAAAACCTCTCAGTATGAAAATATGGCACAAGCCAGGCACGGCAATGCACACCTGTAGTCCCAGCGCTCTGGGAGGCTGAAGTAGGAGGATCGCAATTTTGAGCTCACCCCCAGACAATTTAGGGACTTAGTGAGTCCTTGTCTAAAAATAAAAGAATATATAAAAAAAGGTTTGGGCATGTACCTCAGAGCCAAGGCCCTTGGTTCAACTAACTCAGAGTACCACTGCCACCACTGCCACCAAAAAAAAAAGGCCTGTGGGAACCCTCAAGAACTGCCACAGAGAGCCGGGCATGGTGGCACACGCCTTTAATCCCAGCACTCGGGAGGCTGAGGTAGGCGGAGCGTTCTGAGTTCAAGGCCGGCTTGGGCTACAACGCGAGCCCAAGATGGGCCCGAGCTACATAGTGCGACCCTGCCTCAAAAAACTAGGACTGGGAGTTTGGCTCAGTGGCTTAAGCGCCTGTCTGGCAGGCGCGAGGTTGTGAGTTCAATCCCCGGTGCCACAAAAAAAAAAAAAAAAGAAAGAAAGAAAGAAAGAACTGCCGCAGGCCACACGTTGCGGGGGCCAGGAACCCCCAGCAGCCGGCCTCTTGTGGGTGGAGCGGGCCTGCTCCACAGCAGGGGCGCCCCGCCCAGGGCTGGCACGGCCCCTGCCAGGCCACAGCCCCAGCAAGTGGCATCAGGAGCCCGAAATCGGCGCTCGAGCCCCTCCCCTGACACTGACCGTGGGGACACGCGGGGACCCTGCTGGCCACACCACTGTCACCAGGCTGTGTGGCCTCCGGTGTCTGGTTCCCTAGCTCTAAAACGGACCCATCAGGAGCCCAGGCAGACTTTACTGAGGGGCAAAGGACTCTGGGACGTAAGCCATGACTCACTGTTAACCGTGCACAGGGTGTTCGTGCGTGACTCGGTTTCCCCATCAGTCCAACGGGGGCGCTGCTCACGCTCTTCGGGAGCCCTTCAGCCGCCCTCTCCTAGACCCCCCCATTTCTGTTCCCACACTGGGGTCCTGCAGGGGCGTTTACTCGTGAGCGCGAGGCAGCTGGGAGACCCTGGCCCTGTCAGGCGCCACCCGCCTCGGCCCCCCGGGTTCCAGCCCCTCGGAGGGGCATGGAGAGGAGGCCCTACGGCCCTGGTCCTGGAGCTCTGAGACCCGGGGGAGGAAACGGTCCCCGCGGCCTCAGCGGGCCCAAGCCCTCTCCTGGAAAGCGAGGGTCCCCGAGGCCAGGACGGACCTGCGACCCTGCGGGAGGCGGCGCACCGGCTCGGGCGCAGGGCGCCCTCCTCCCTCGTCGGGCGCTGCTGGCGCGGAGCTGCCCGGGAGAGCCAGGGCTCCAGATTCTTCCCCCGGGCTCCCGTGGTGTCGCAGCTCCGGATCTCCGACCCCAAGCGTCTCCTGACCCCTGATGCCGCCGTGGCACTAGGGTCTCGGAGGCCAGATCGGCCAGACTCCGGGTGGGGGCCACGACCCCCGGAAAGGCGCGAGCCGGGGCGGAGTCTCGGTGGGCGGGGCTCCTCCAGGCCACGCCCCGGCGCTGTCCGCGGTCTCCAAGTCTGCGGGGCGGTGCTGGGCGCCGAGAGCCGCTCGCTGCCCGGGGTCTATGGCGCGGCCCCCCTGCGCCGGCCCGGAGCCTGTGCCGCGACCAGGTAGCCGGGGCGGGGTCCCGCGGGAGGGGACGCCTGGAGGCTTGGCCGAAGGCGCAGGGACCCCTGGGTGCTGGAGGAGTGAGGGGCTGCGGCTCTGCGTCCTGGGGGCTGAAGTGTGGGGACGCCTGAATCCCCAAGCTGGCAACGGGGCGCCAAGGAACCCAGATGCCAGGCAATGGGGCATCCATCTGGAACCCTGGTTGGGAGGCTTGGGGTGGCTTGGACCCTGGGGTAAGGGGGCAGGAAGCAGGGAGCCCCAACTGATCCAATCCCCTGGTTCTAGGGGGACCCAGTGCTCGGGTGCAGGACGCCCTCCTCTAGGTGTGGGGTGAATATTGGGGGCGCCCCGGACCGAGGCGTCGGGGGCTGGGGCGCGTGCCAGGGTCTGCAGGGAGGAAGTTAGTGGCCGAGATTTGGGGGCCGGGACACGTGGCGTCACCCGAAGGGACTGGGGGTGGGGGGTTCCCGGAGCAGGGCGCGGGGCGGGGCCCCTGCGTTCCGCTCTTTCCAACCTTTTGGGTCCCGTTGGGAAAGAGGTGCCCCGCAGGTCTGGGGGTCGGAGGCCAGGGTGGCCTCCGGGGTGCGGAACTGGACCCCTGGGCCCCAAGGCACCCGCCCGCCGCCCGCCGGCTTGGCGATGCCTGGCACGCAGCGCGGTGCGATCCGTATGCGCGCCGCGTGCGCCCATTGGTATGCGGGAGCCGGCCCGGCGCGGGCGTGCGGCGGGCGCTGGCGGGCGGGCGAGCGGGCGGGGGCGGCGGCGGCCAAGTCCTCGCGGGAGCCGGGAGTGTCTTGGCGCCCAGCCCCAGGAAGGGGAAACTGAGGCACAACCAGCCCCGCTGTTCGCTGGACTCCTGCGCCTCACAGGGGCCTCAGTTTCCCTAGGTCTTCCCGGGGCACTAAGCACCGCCCGGGACTCCTCCCCGCTGCAGGAGTCGCGGGTCCCGGAGCCCGCCTAACCCGGTCCCGGAGATGGCGACCCCGTACCCCGGTAGCGAGGTCAAGTGCGGGACCGGTCGCGGCGCCAGCGTCCCGTGGGACTTTCTGCCCGGGCTAATGGTCAAGGCCCCGCCCGGATCCTGGTGAGCTCGGTCCCGCCCCCGAAGCGGGGACCCCGCGGTTCGGTCCCCGTCCCTGGAGAGAAGGCATCCCCACCCCAGCCTCCTGCCCCGCCCCTGGGCTGGGGTTTCCCACCCTGACCTGTCCGGGTGGCGGGTCCCCTCCCGCGGGATTCAACCGGCCATACCGCAAGCCGGGCGTGGGGGTGCACGCCCGTCATCCCAGCTCTCGGGAGGCTGAGGCGGGAGAATCGCCGCGAATTCGAGGCCAGACTGGGCTACAGAGCGAGACGCTGGCTCAACAACAAAAAGAATTCATCCCCCATTCCTAACCCAAGGAGGTCAAACTCACACCCCCGTTCAGTCCCCACCCACGGCCTGCGGGCTAGAACCGCCCTCAGGTCTGCCCCCATCTCCCGAGGGTCGAGTCCGCCCTGCCCGCCCGCGACGCCTCCTCCGCGCCACCCGCCCAGCCTGCAGGCGCAGCGCAAGGAAAAGTCTCGCAACGCGGCGCGCTCGCGGCGCGGGAAGGAAAACCTGGAGTTCTTCGAGCTGTCCAAGCTGCTCCCGCTGCCCGGCGCCATCTCCAGCCAGCTGGATAAGGCGTCCATCGTGCGCCTGAGCGTCACCTACCTCCGCCTGCGCCGCTTCGCTGCGCTGGGGGCACCGCCCTGGGGTCTGCGGGTTCTGGGGCCCCCGGCCGGGCTCGGTGAGTGCGCGTGCGCAGCGTCCCTCCCCGCCCCGCCAGCTGCGGGAGTTGTGTGTCGCCAAGGGTGGCGGCTACTTTCTAGTCCTCAGTTTACTCATCTGTGAAATGGGTACGAGCAAGTGAGAAGATTTTTGTGAATTTAGGCCTAAATGGGATTCAGTAACAGCGGGCATCACACCACAGGGAATGTTATTTTCTTGGGGAAGCTGAGCCGTTATCACGGAAGGAAAAGCTGCACGGAGGAGCCAGACGGCTCCCACTCAGACCTCTTTCTCACTAGCGGACTTTGGTTTGAGTTTTCATTCGCTGAGACGGACTCTGCAGTCCAGGCTGGCCTCAAACTCACAGCGATTCGATGGGTGTGATGGCACGCGCCTGTTACCCCTTTCCCAGCAGTGGGGAGGCTGAGGCAGGATTGCCGCAAGGTCAGGGCCAACCTGAGCCATACAGTGAGTTCAAGGCCAGTTGAACTACACAGCGAGACTTCGTCTCAAAAAACAAATAATAATAATAATAAACCCCTCACAGCTGTCCTCCTGCCTCAGCCTCCCGAGCGCTGGGAAGACAAGTTATGCCGCCACGCTGCGCCCATTCTCTAAAGAGAGACCCCGCACCCAGGACTGCAGGCCTCAGAGGGGTCGCAAGGAGTGTGGATTCCCCGTTTGGGGGTGCGGGAGAGACAACAGCAGCGAATATGGGGGCTTCAGGAAGGCTCCCGGGGCCCGCGCGGCCTCGGCCACGCGCCGGTTTCGTGACCTCTCCCAGGGGACTGAGCACAGGCGACCCCAGAGCGGAGTCGCTCTCTGTCTGGTCACCTCGCGGAACCGCTGGGGCCCGCGACTGCGTCTGGCGCTGTCTGATCGCTCAGGCTCCGGCGGGAAACAAAAGCCCCGGCCCCGGCGAGACGGCCCTGCTAGTGGCCGAGACAGCGGGGCGACGGGACCACGGCACCGGTACTGTGTAGGGAGCCGACGACAGGGCGGTGGGGCTCTCCGGTTTCTTCGTTGCTCGGACTGGATCCCTGACACCCTCAAGTGCGATTGTCACCATTATAGCTTCTACTTGGTGTCTCCCTGCGAAAGGTGTCCATCCGGGGTCGCAGGCGACAGAGGCAGGGCACGCCGCACCCCGGCTGTCCCCAGCGCAGGGAAAGGATGTCCTCAGGGTGGGGTTGGAGAGGCTCCAGTTCCCCTCGTGCCCTGGTCCCAGGGGGGGGGGGAGAGAAAATAGCATTGATTAAACCCGCAATAAATCACCATTTAAATTTAAATAATCCGGCCTCGCAGGCGGTAATTAGGCGAATTGACTGGCGCAGAGAGAATGCCGCGTTAGCGCCGCTGATTACTGCCATTACCCGAACAACACGTGCGCCGCGGGGGATAAACATCTTGTCTATTGTCCCCGAGCTGGGGAGGGGCGCTGCGGGAGCTCCGGGGCGTCCGGGAGAGCCCCCCTTACCTGGCTGGGCATCTGGAGGCTGCTGGTGAGGCCACAGCACAGAGGTGACCAGAGACCACCTTCAGCCAGCCCCTTGTGCCTGCCAGGACGTGTGGGGTGCCCATCGGCATGGGAAACTGAGGGAAGGGACACCTCTAGCCCTACAGGGTCCTCAGAAAGACACCGAGCATCCGGTCTGAGACGACAGGTTCCCCGGTGTCATTCTCAGCCATGAGTGACAGTATAGCCCACGGGTGGTGGTGTACGCCTGCAACCCCAGCGTTCTGGGAGGCCGAGGCAACAGGGTTGCATATTCAAACCCAGCCTGGGCAACTTCATGATTTAGCAAGACCCTGCCTAGAAATACGAAAATTAAAAGGGGTCAGGGATATAGCTCAGTGTGAGGGTTCTGGGTTCAATCCCTAGTACTAAAAAAAATTAAAATAAACAGGTACATTGTGTGTTCCTGACTCTATGCCCAGCACTTTATACAAAGAACTGCTGGGTCTGTGCAGAAATCCCCGAGGGAAGGACTGTTACAGTTCCCATCCCAGATGCAGGAAGCTGAGGCCCAGAGAAGCAGCTTTCTGCCTTAGGGCACACGCAGTCCTCGGTCTGCAGCGCTGCATCCAAGCTCAGGTCTCAGGTCCCTCTGGCAGGACAAGAGCTGTTGGAATCTAGCTCTGGGCCTCCAAGCTGGCAAGGAGTGACTCTGTCTCCAGGCCGGTTCCCTGTCCTCTCCACCCCCACACACACCTTCCCTGCTCATGTTCCGCCACTTGCTGGCAACAGTCAGTGTCTTTGCCCCTCAGGACGGGCCCTCCCCCTCCCCACCTCAGTCCTGTTCCAGGAAGCATGCCCCCACCACTGGGCCTTTGCACTTGCCCTGCTTGGCACCAGGGCTGCTTTGCTCAGCAGGCTTCTCTTCAGAAGGCCCTGCCTGTCTCCATAGCACAGCATGGCCTGGCCCTGCTGCCTCTCCTGCTTGCTTTCCAAAGCTGCCACTATCTTCTGCCCCTTCAGACATTTACTAACCTTGTTGCTAGGTCTTGCCCCTCCCATTCTTCCCTCATGACCCTCCAACCGGGCCTGGGCTCTGTAAATAGCTGCTGGGTGAATGTGGACCCAGGTCACCTGACGTCCTTGATCACAGTTTAGGCACCATTCTTGGAGGAAGTGACCCGTGAGCCTAGATTCCATCCCAGGGGTGAGCGACGGGGGGCACAGGCTGTGCAAAGGCCCTGAGGCCGGCGGGCCCACTTGCTGGGTGCAGCTGCCGCCTGGAGCCTGTAAAGGTTGGGGGAGGAGGTTAGCAGGCCGCTCACAGAGCCCCAGTGGCACGGCCAGGACAGGGCCGGTGAAGACCCCACGGAGTGGGGGCTGTGCAGACCAGGGTGGGGCGCGGTGAGAGCTGTCCGAGGCGGTGATGGGGACACCTCGCCCCCGGCGCTTGTGTGCCGGAGAGGTAAAGGGCCCCCCGCAGGCAGGGGTGTGTGTGCGCGCGGTGTCGGCGTCATTCGCGGTGGTGTCAGGGATTAGGCGCTTACGGTGTGCTGGGAGTCGCCTTCCGATCTCCCCGCGCCCGGGTCACAGACCGCAGACCGCGCTGGGGACAGCGGGGGCCACCGCAGGGGGACGCCCCTCGCCGCCTCCCAGCCTCCCCGACGCTGGACGGGTCCTCAGGAGAAACCAGCGCCGGGTGAGTGCGTGACCTTTGGGGCGGGGACTTGCGGAGTGAGGTGGATCTGGGGGGTGGGTTTGGGGGACGGAGCGCGGGGTGGGGCGGGAGGAAGGAGCCGGGAGTTGAGGCCGAAGCCGGGGTGAGAAGACGCAGCCGTCCGCGCTCGCAGGTAGAGCGGGGTCCCTGTCACGGGGGACGGGGCCGTGCGTGGGGAACAGCAGGCCCCAGCGCCCCAGCCCGCCGAGCCCATTAATGCTGTTAATTGCGGCAGCTCAGTCTGACCCGGGCTGATCCTGGGAGAGGGAAAATGAAGGAATTAGCAAAAATGACAGGGGAAAATTGCGACAATTAGCAGGCGGCATTGTTCCCGCCTGTCACCGGGCCGGCTGGAGCTGCATCTCGGGGGAGGGGTCCCCCGCAGCCCCCTCAGTTATTGTTCCCGCAGCTCCCGCGAGGAGAGGCCGGGACAGCCCGCAGGAAGTGGGGGGGGCTGCTCCTGGGGGAGGGGCGGGAGAGGGCGGGGCGGCCTGGCGTTCTGCCGCTGTGGTGGAGACGACAGCACACGCTTGGCCCGGGCCCGGGTCCGCGGCCGGACCCTTCTATCTGTTGAGCTGACTGGATGGGTGCTCCTTGGAAACCCACTTCACAGAGGGGCAAACTGAGGCACAGAGACGGGGCTGGGCTGGGCGGCACAGCACGGGAGCTTGAGCTCAGCCTGCGCCCTCGGCCCCCCAGGAAGCAGGCACTGGGGACCCTGCAGCCTGAGTCCTTCTCTGGGCTCCCCAGAGCACCCGATCTCCCGAGGTGGAGGGTGGTCCTCTGCAGGGCCAGGGGTGCTGGGGGGCTCCAGCTGAGTTCAGGCTCCAAGTCCCCCTCGTCTCTGCCAACCTCCTAACAGAGGGGCTTAGGGGCTACGCCACTTGCCTCTGTCTCCTTTGGCCTCTCTGTCCCCACATCCTTTTCCTCTGTCTCTGTCTGCCTGCCAGGCTGTTTCTCTGTTTATATGTGTCTATTCCTATCCTAAAAAAAATCGCGAAGTAAAATTGGTCACTTTAAGCCAATCATATTGGTGTAGGCCTATAATTCCAGCACCCTGGGAGGCTGAGGCAGGAGGAGCCCTCCACCACCACCCCCTGCACCGGGGATTGAACTCACAACCTCACACCTGTCAGACAGGTGCTTAAGCCACTGAGCCAAACTCCCAGCCCTGGTTTTTTGAGGCAGGGTCGCACTATGTAGCTCAGGCCGGCCTTGCACTCACGTTGTAGCCCAAGCCAGCCTCGAACTCACAACACTCCTCCTACCTCAGCCTCCCGAGTGCTGGGATTAAAGGCGTGCGCCACCACGCCCAGCTAAAAGGAGCCCAATTTTGAGCCCTGGGAATTTAGTGACTTACCAAGATCCTGTCTCAAAAAAAAAAAAAAAAAAAAAAAAGGTAAAAAGAAAGGGCTGGGAATGTAGTTCAGTGCAAAGTCCCCAGGTCAGTCCCAGTACCACAAAACGAACAAGACTGGCCATTTTGCTCTTTTTTTGAGGCTGAGTCTTGCTGTGCAGTCCAGGCTGACCTTGAACTTGCTTATGTAACCCAGGTTGGCCTCGAACTCATGGCAATCCTCTTGCCTCGGCCTCCCAAGTGCTAGGATGACGGATGTGCACCACCACGCCTGGCTGAGCTTGGCCATTTTAAAATGAGCAAATAAGTGGCATTCAGTGGGGGCCATCACGGCTCTCTAGTTCCAGAGCATTTCTGTCACCCCCAGAAAGAGTCCTCCTGCCTGACAAGCAGCTGCCCCCCAACACACACTATAGATCTCAGTCCTGGAAAGTTCATATGTGTGGCAGTGCTTCCTTTTTTTTTTTTTAATTTGACAATACTGGAGACTGTACGCAGTGTCTTGCCATCCTCCTGCCTCAGCTTCCCAGAGTGCTGAAATGACAGCTCATGCCCTCGGGCCCAGCTTCATCCCACCCCCCACCTTTCTTGGTGGAGCTGGCACTGAATTTATGCCTCCTGCACGCTGAGCCCCACGCCCACGCTGGGCGGCCCCGCAGCGCTCCGCGTGCCATCCACCCTTCGGAGGCCGAGGTGCGCGAACCTGCGTTTGTTTCCAGCCTGTCTCTCGGGCTTTGCTCCTGCTTACACATCTAGCAGAGGGGTCGCAGGCTGCTCCTGTGACAACCCCGTGTTTACTTGGTGACTGAACACCCCACTCTTCTTCAGTGGTCGCCGTCCCACACACCGCCCACCCCAGCAGCCGGGGGGATGTGTTTCTCTGCCCGCACCAGCACTTACTTTGTCTCTGTTTATTTTCCATTCACGGCCACACGGTAGGTGTTAGGTGGCATTTCCCTAGTGACTGGTGAGGTTGAGCATCTATCTGTGTGCATATTGGCCGTTTGCACATCTTCTTTGGAAAACATGTTTATTTAAGTTCTTTACCACTGTTTGCTTTTTTCCCCCTTTTTTGGGGGGAGGGGGGAGTACTGGACTGAACCCAAGTCCTTCACACTGAGCTACTTCCCTGGCTATTTGTGTATTTATTTAGCTGTTTTATTTTGTTTTGTTTTTGAGACAGGGTCTTGCTATGTAGTTCAGGCTGGCCTCAAACTCACAGCGATCCTCCTGCCTCAGCCTCCCAGGTGCTGAATTACAGGTTGCAAGCTCTCAGTCTCTTTAATGCCATCTGACCGACAGGACCCTGGCCACAGTCTCTATGTGTGTTCGTTTCCTACTTGGTGCTCATCTACCCCGGGCCTGGAGCCGGTCACCCGCTGGTCACCCGCTATGCCCCCAGCACTGCCCAGCACAGGACAGGGACAGTAGGGTTCAGGCAGCTTGTGGGGATCCCTCTCTGCGCCCTCCTGTGTGTATGCGTCTTTGTCACTCTGTCACTGGACACCGCACCTCGGGCCCTACCCATACCCCGGCCCACTCCTATTGAGCCCTGCGACCCTGGGCGCCCCAGTACCCCAAGGTGGCCACAGGTCGGGAGGGACGCGGGAGGTTTGTGGCGCGGCTCCTCAGGGTCGCCCGGGGCTGGGTCCACCAGACCGACCGTCCCCGCGCACTCTTCCCTTCGCCCCCAGCCCCCGGCCGCCGAGGCCCCGCGGCGCTGGTCTCCGAGATCTTCGAGCAGCACCTGGGAGGACACATCCTGCAGGTGAGGCCCCGTCGCCGTTCTCTGCTGCCACCTGGTGGCCGCGCGCGGAACCGCGTCTTCTCGCTCCCATGCCCCGCGCAGCGCTTGGACCCCAAGGCGGACGCTCTCGCACCCCCTGCCGCCTGCCAGCCCCGGTTCACTGTCCCCCTAGAGCAGACAGACTTCAGACCCAGTCTTCTGCCGCGGGTGAAATCCTCCCTATTCCTGCCCCGTTTTCCCCGACTGCAGTCACTGGACGGCTTCGTGTTCGCCTTGAACCAGGAAGGAAAATTCCTGTACATCTCCGAAACCGTTTCCATCTACCTGGGTCTCTCACAGGTAAGGTCCCCAGCGGCCCACAGCTGCCAGCCCTTGCTCTCTCCTGGTCCCCCATCCCAGCATGGGAGAGAAAAATGGACTGGATCTGCGGTTCCCAATATCTGTTCCCTGGAACCCCACAGGTCACCCAGGTGGCTCATCATGGCGGAGAAGGTGGTAAAAGTAGTGGAAAGCAGATGAACTGAAAGATCAGTGACTGGAGGGCAAGATGCACGATATTTGCCAGCACTTGCTCTTTTTTAAAAGTTTACAAGTTTTGTTTTCTTTGCAGTACTGGGATTGAACCCAGGACCTTCACCTGAGTTGTGTAGTCCCCAGACCATCCATGCACCCACCCATCCATCCACCCACCCATCCATCCACTTGTTTGTTTGTGTGAGACAGGGTCTATTAAGCCACTAATTGCCCAGGCTGGGCTCCAGACGCTCCTGCCTCAGCCTCTAAAGTGCTGGGATCACAGGTGTGTGTCACTACGCCCAGCTGGTTTATAGTAATTCTTATGGGGCGACTCTGCGTGGTGTTTCAGGCTTTATCTCTGGGAGAGGTTTCTGCCCCAGCTCCTGCCTCTGAGTGCTGGGAGACGCTTTGGCCTCCTGCAGCGCCCAGGTCTTGCCGATTCGTTCATACAAATTACTCTCACCTTTCATCGCTTTCCCAAACATTTTGGCAAATGAGAAATTGAGAGAATTCAATGCATTTGGTGACTTGGTCCTTGTGAGCAGCTTTTCGGTGAGTTTTTAGAGATTCCTGGAAGACCCCAAAAGGGAGGGGGACTTGTGTGTTCCTGTGTGTGCCTGTTGGAGACAGGGTCTTGCTTTGTAGTTGAGGCTGACCTTAAACTAGCAATCTTCCTGTCTCAGCCTCGCAAGTGCTGAGATTACAGGTGTACGCCATCACGCCTGGCTAAGAAAGGGGATTTGGACGAAGAGAAAGGGGAAGGAAGGCGGCTTCTGGGGGAGGGGATATAGAGAAAACAGTGCGAAGGGCCTGAGTTCAGCCCTCAATACCAAAAACAAACAAGCAAACGATAAAAACCAAAACTAGCAAAACAGGCACTTGCTCTGGGTAGCAAGTCTGAGTGGCTGCGCGCGCACCTCAGCCGCCCCTGCACTCCCTTCCGTCGCCGGCAGGTGGAGCTGACGGGCAGCAGCGTCTTCGACTACATCCACCCCGGGGACCACTCCGAGGTGCTGGAGCAACTGGGGCTGCGGGCCCCGACCCCCGGCCCCCCTACCCCGCCTTCCGTCTCCTCTTCCTCCTCTTCTTCCTCCTCGCTGGCGGACACCTCTGAGATCGGTAATTCTTTTTCTTTTTTTTTTTTCTTTTTCCTTTTTTGTGGCACCAGGGATCAAACTCACAACCTCGCTCCTGCCAGGTTTTTTTGTCTTTTTGAGACACGGTGTCACTATGCAGTTCAGGCTGGCCTTGGGCTCACTTTGTAGCACAGGCTGGCCTCGAACTGGCAACGATCCTCCTGCCTCAAGATCGGTAATTCTGGGCCGGGGATTTAGCTCAGAGGCATAAGTGCCTGCCTGGCAAGCTCGAGGTAGTGAGTTAGATCCCCGGTACCTAAATAAATAAGTAAATAAATAAATCGATAATTCTAAGGGTTCCCCAAAGTATGAAGCCTGAGTGTGGACTGGGGGTTCTGGTTACTCGGCACGGAGCTAAGCCTGGTTTTTCGGTAAGACTTGGCTCCCTAAAATTGCCTAAGCTCCCTAGAATGCTGGGCTCCCCAAGATGTGAGCTTTATGTATTTTGTTGTTTATTTTATTTTATTTTATTTATTTGCGGCACCGGGGATTGAACTCAGAACCTCACTCCTGGCAGACAGGCACTTAAGTCACTTAGCCAAACTCCCGGCCCTAAGATGTGAGCTTTAGAAAGACCCCCTCCAAGCCGGGCATGGTGGTGCACACCTTTAATCCCAGCACTCAGGAGGCTGAGGTAGGAGGAGCATTGTGAGTTCAAGGCTGGCTTGGGCTACAACGCCAGCGCGAGGCCGGCCTGAGCTACACAGTACAACCCTGCCTCAAAAAAGCAGGGCTGGGAGTTTGGCTCAGTGACTTAAGCGCCTGTCTGACAGGTGCAAGCTTGTGCATTCAATTCCCGATGCCGCAAAAAAAAAGAAAGAAAGACCCCCTCTGGCTGCTGTGTGGCCAGAGTGGTCAGGCTTCTCGGGTGTCCACATTACACTGGAGCCTGACCTCAACCCCACAGAGCAAGTCTGCTCCATTTTAGGGGAAAAAACGAGGTGTGGCACAGAGAAGCCAAGTTAATTGCCCAGATCACACAGCTGGAGCCCGTTTACCTGACTCCAGGACCTGCACTGCCAACCCTACCCCGCAGTGGAAATTGCCACCCTCCTGGTGGTGGAGCACCTTCTAGTTCAATGTCGGGGGCCTTTGAGGCTCGCTGTCCTGTAGGCAGGGTTCTGCTGTTTGCTTAGCACTCCAGCAGTGTTTGGGGAGGTGTCCAGAACCCCACGGCTGCCCGTGACAGTTTGAGGCACGGTGTCGTCTGTGAGTTCTGTTATTATACCACAGGATGGGGTTGGCAGAATAATCGAGATTTAGGAGTTTGATGTGTTGCTCTTCCCGGAGCCCCAGCCTGATGCTGGAGACACGGGGTGGTGACCACGACGGCCCCGTCTTCCCGGCTCCCGGAGCTGACCTGGTCCCGAATCCCCGAGGAATTAGTGCAAGTGTCAGCGATCGAGCAGAGCCAGTGATCGGCGCCTCAGTGCGTCTGTGGGCCGATGTTGCGGGGACCCCGTTAGGACCCCAGGGTCCCTGGCTCGGAGACCGGGATCAGAGGGTGTGGGCGCGGCGTCTCCTCTCTCTGGGTTCCTAACCACGTCTCTCGCTCCAGATGCCAGCCCGGCCGAGGCGCCCCCTTCCGCCCGGGTCCAGGAGCGCTCCTTCTTCGTCCGCATGAAATCCACCCTCACCAAGAGGGGGCTGCACGTCAAGGCCTCGGGGTACAAGGTGGGTGCCTGGCCGCGAGAGAGCTCTAAAGTTCCTGCCAGCTTTGTCTGTCCTATCCCAAAGCGGAACCAAGGGAACCAGGCTGGTGACTTCACTGGGTGCTGTGGTTTAGGGGATCGAGGGTGGGAACTAGGGGCCACATGCTGGCCCCTGTGTCTCCTGCCTGTGGGTGACGGAGCCTGGCCCACTTTGCCCCTCCTCCAACCCTGCCTGCCGCCACCTGCTGGTTCCCCAGCCACGCCCACCAACCAGTGGCCCCACCTTCCCCAGCCAGACACCCCCAACCCCACCCGGCCTTGCTCCTCCATCAATGTCACCCTCCCAGCAGGTCATCCACGTGACAGGCCGCTTGCGCGCCCGTGCCCTGGGCCTCGTGGCCCTGGGCCATACGTTGCCCCCAGCCCCTCTGGCGGAGCTGCCTCTCCACGGACACATGATCGTCTTCCGCCTCAGCCTGGGTCTCACCATCCTTGCCTGTGAGAGCAGGTACCGGGCTTGGGGGCTGAGGCGGGTGCAGCGGGGTGCCCGGGAGAGCCTGCGTCTGTGGGAACTCAGGGCCAGCAGGGGTGGGCAGGCTCTGTGCAGTGGCAAGCCACGGAGCAGGCGCAGCTGGTGCAGAGGCCTGGAGTGACCGCCGAGTCTCCCAGCCTTGCGGGGCCTGGGTGGGCCGTGTCACTCGGGGGTCCCCGAGGGTCTGCAGACCCCTGTCTCCTGCTGCTTCTGCACCAGGCGGTAGGGCACTTAAACAACGAACTAGTCCTGGCCCAAAGTATTCGGAGTGCCTGGGGCGCTATGATATGGCGCCCCCCAACCCCCGCCCGTTTCACAGAGGGCCAAACACTATGTAGCAAGGGTTTGGGCTCTGGGTGTTCTGAAGCCAATTCAGGCTCCTCCCCTCTCCTCCGTCACCTCCAGAGTCAGTGACCACATGGACCTGGGGCCCTCAGAGCTGGTGGGCCGCAGCTGCTATCAGTTTGTCCACGGACAGGATGCCACCAGGATCCGCCAAAGCCACCTGGACCGTGAGACCCACCTCCGACACTCATCTCTGCTGCCCTGTCCCCAGGAAGTCCTTCTTCCAAGCTGGCCATGGTCCCTCCCACTGCTGCCCCGACAGCTCGAGGGGCCTGGTCAGCACTGGAAGACGCTGGAGGACACTGAGCCCTGGCTCAGCAGGGGGGCGGGCCGTGCGGTCTCTGCGACCCACCCTTAACACTCCGGGAGCCCCGCTGCCACCAAGCCGTGCACCCTCTGACTCGCTCTCGCTCTCCCTCCCTGCGCCTCTGGCTTCCCCCCCGCACCCTGTCTCTCCCTTGCTGTCTGTCTGTCCACCTCTCCCCCGACCACCCCCTCCGCTGGACTCTCCCTCCCTGGCCTCTCCTCCTCTCCTCCTGTCCTCCGTCCCACCCTCCCCCTTCCTGTCTCTCCTGCCTGGGCTGGGCCCAGTGCTGGACAAGGGCCAGGTGATGACCGGTTACTACCGCTGGTTGCAGCGCGCAGGCGGTTTCGTGTGGCTGCAGTCCGTGGCCACCGTGGCTGGGAGCGGGAAGAGCCCTGGGGAGCACCACGTGCTCTGGGTCAGCCACGTGCTCAGGTGACAGCCATGGGCCATGCCCCTCCTGCAGGGTTAGGAGCCGCTGTGCCCCATCTTGGGGTGGGTGCCCTCCAGGGACAGGACACATGGACGGGAAGGGAGCAGGAAGTGAGAGCAAAGGCCTAGAGGTGCAGGGGACAAGGACAGTCACTGGAGGGAAGGCAGGTTCACAGCAGCCTCCAGCCCAGCATGACGGTCTGGACTCGATTCGGGTACTGGGGAGCTATGGGAGGCTCTTGCCATGGAGGCCCAGAGTGGAGAGAAGCTGAAGCCTTTTGGGAGGCTGAAGTAGGAGGATCACCAAGCTGGAGCCCAGCATGGAAAGGTCAACGCCAGCAGGGGGCAGAGCAGAGTCAAAGAACCAGCAGCCTGAGCGGTTCACAGGAGGAACGGGAGCATAGGGGCTGGAGGTTAAGGTCGTCAGAGAAAAAAGGCTGCAAATGACTGTGGGGTCTTTTGTCTCAGGGGGACTGGGGAGCCATGGAAGGCTTTAGAGCTGGAGTCGGTTTTTGGAGTCTCTTTGCTGCTGTGGAGAAGGGGGGCCAGGGAGGAGGCCGGAGGTCTCGGGAAATGCCAGACTCCAAGGCTGCAGGAAAGGGACACGGGCATCTTCTGCCCAGGTCTCTGGATTTGCAGAGCCTAGAGCTGGGCTCTGGAGAGAAACAGTAGTTTTAGAAGGAAGGTGCTGAGGTCAGATGAGCAGGAGGCATCAGGTGGTGGCATCCAGGTGGCCAGTGGCTCTAGCCTCAGAAGAGCAAGCCAAGCTGGGTGAAAAACCAGCTTCGGACTGGGGGTCAGCATCTGGGTGTGGGCGCACCTGCTCTCAGTGAGGGAGCTGTGCTTACTGCTGGCATTGTGTGGGACAGGAGAGTCACCAGAGGCTGGGTGGCCAGGAACCCATGGCTCTCAACCTCACCCTTTTCTCCCCAGTCATGCTGAAGGTGGCCACACACCTCTGGACACCTTCCAGCTTCCAGCCAGCACTGCCTGTGAGGACGTGTCCAGCCCTGGGCCAGAGCCCACCGGTAAGATCACCTTCCTGCCCCCACTGTCCTTGGAAAGCCTGGGTGGCCCTTTGGGAGCTTTGTCCAGGTGTGAAACCACCAGCCCACACGGCTATGCATATGAACATTAAAAGTCCATTGCCAGGTGTGGTGGCATACGCCTGTAATCCCAGCACTGGGGAGGCTGAGGCAGGAGGATCGCCATGAGCTCAAGGCCAATTTAGACTTGCTTTACACAGGGCTTCTCAATCCCTGCCTGCCTGACAGTTCAGGCTGATGGTTATGGGCTGTGGGCCCAGTCCTGTGCAGCCCCCTAGTTTCTACCCTCTGGATACCAGTGGCAGCCGCCCCTACCTTTGACAATCAAGAATGTCCCCAGCCACTGCCAAGTGTTTGCTGGGGGACAGTCCCTTCTGCTGACAACCCCGAGTCTACCCATTGAGCACAGTTGCAGTCGGGGAAACCGAGGCCCAGGACACCCACCAGCCCGTCGTGATCTCCCTCTTCCAGAGGGGGGGCCTCCAGCGGAAGGGAAGCAGGCTGCTCCCCCAGACCCGGATGATGTCCCCCAGACCCGGGGTAAACGCATCAAAGTGGAGCCTCGAACGCGGGAAACCAGGGTCTCAGAGGACAGCGGGGACGAGGAAGCCGCGGAGCAGCCTCGCCCAACGCGGCCCGGGTTCACGTCAGTCATCCGGGGCACACTGCGGCCATGGGGCCCTGAGCCCCACCTCGATCCACCGCTACCGCTGCCACCTTCACTGCCACCCGCCCTGCTGCCCGCGGGCTTCCTGCCGCCGGTGGTGCGCGACCTCTGCACGCCCGGAGCCATCCGCTATGCACCCGCCGAGCTGGGCCTCGTGTGCCCGCGCCTGCCTGGGGCCTTCTGCCCCGCACTCGGCCTGCCCTGCCCTGGGCTTGGGCTCGCGGGCCCCAGGGCCCAGCACAAGGGGGACTAAGGCCATGGCCCGGGATTATAGCCTGCTCCCCTGGCCTGGTGTCTGCCCAGGCCCTGCTTGTCCGTCTCCTCCCTCCCCTGCCCAGTTCTGCTCATCCCCTCTGCCCCTTGCCTTTTCCTTCCTCCTGCTCTTCCTCCCTCTCCCCTCCCCCTCCGCCCCCCTCCAGGGCCTTCCCCAAGGAATAGGAGCCACCACTCGGAGTCTGGAGTCTGGAGCGCCGGCAGCTCAGGTTTTAATGTCCCAGTCCTCGGGCCAGTCTGTCCTCACAGCCCTGCTGCTCACTCTGGCGGCGGCCGGCCAGCTTCATCGGGACCTTCGGCGGTGGCCGACCCATCATCCTCAGGCACCAGTTCCACGTCGAGCTCAAGCTGGCCCATGTACAGGCCCACCGCGCAGGCCCACAGCAGGCTGGCGGCCAGGACTGCGCTCACGCCGGCTGCTGCGCCCCCCAGCGACAGCTGCATGGGTCCCCGCAGCGAGGCCAGTCCCACAGCGTAGGAGGCGCCACCCCACACCACGCACAGGCCGCCCAGCAGGAAGAAGCCTGCGGAGAGGAAGAGGGGTTGGGGGGCCGTCGGCCCGGGCAGGAAGGCCAGGGAACAAACCCGAGGGGGCCAGCACAGCCATTAGGGTGTCAACGCCTTTGGGGTGGGGTTCAGGGCCCCAGGTCTCTGACAGGGTTAAATCCATGCCCTGGGCCACTGGTGGCAGGAGGCGTCCGCACTTACGTTAGGGCCCAGAGCAGCCTCAGTCCCTTGTAGGGGTCAGCACTCACCATAGGCAGCTTCCCGTCCCATGTCGCTTTGCATGAAGGAGATGACCCCGATGCCCGAAGCCAGGAGGCCATTGCGGAACCAGGACAAGAAGGCTGCAGGGAGGGGAAGGTGGGCATCAGCCCGAGCCCTGCCTCCCAGTCGGCCCTCTGCCCAGTCATCTTGAGGAGCTTTCCCTTGTCTCCACGCTGCCCAGCTGCGATGCCAACCCGCCCCAAATCCGCACCTCTTCCAGGAAGCCTCCACCAAACCCAAAGCCCCCATAATCTCATCCCGATCGCTGAACTCTGCCCTAAATTCTCCAACACCAAAGATTCAACATGGCTCTGTGGAACCTAGAGGGCGATCTAGAACCAAAAATGAAGACCCTCACTCCAGATAGACTCCATGGGGGCACTTCGGCCAAGCCCTGCCCCCAAGTGAAACCAATAGCCCCTTTTTTCTCAGACACCCCACGCAGGCCTCTCTCAGGCGTCCCCCTTGATCTCCTTCAAATCCACCCTCTCCTACTGTGTAGGGCCAACTTAAAAGCACCTATACTTTGCCCAGTTCAAGTCCCCTACCCCATCCTGTGTCCCACCGCCCTATCCACTCTGACCTATCACCCTCCCACCTGAGGCTCCTCCCCGCAGAAGCCTAGATCGCCTCTTCTTCCAATCAGCAGAGAGCCTTGCCCCTATTGGCTGCTCTCTCCTCCAATCCGGAGCTACCCCATCTTCTGAGAGCCGCACTCTGCTTCCAGCAGAGTGGTCCACTCGGCCACCCGTGCGGACCCCTGTAGTGGGGAACCCCTTACCGTTAGCTGCCCCGGAGAAGTAGTGCAGACGCAATTTCACCGGCCGCCTCCCCTAGCCGGGTCGCCACCCCTGCACCCTACGGCGCCCCGCTGGCCCGGACCCCACCACCTCTCGCAAGCTCCTGCCCCGTGCGCACAGCCTGCAGCAGCGTCTGTGCGCGGATACAGAAGCCCCCGTCGCCGCGGAGCCCGGGCCCTGCTTCGAGTCGCGGCTGCAGCCTCGCGGCCCGCACACGGGCTCGCACGCTCGGCTGCGGAGCCCCACTCCCGTCCGACTCGACCCCAGCCCCTGCCACGAACCTGTCTCGTGAGCCTTCCGGAGGAGCCAGGCATCCGCGCGGTCCAGCTCGGACGCAGCGGGCGGCGAAGCCCCGGTGCGGGGACCGTGACCTGGGGCGAAGGATGCCCGGGCACCCCCGCTCCGGGGCCGCTGAGGAGGCAGCAGCGACCCCCGGAAGCGGAGTCGGGCCAGGCGAGCGACCCGAGCCCACCACCAGCTGCCTCCCATGGTTCACACTACGGCCGAGCGCCGCTCCACCCCATGGGGCGCCCGTAGGCTGCGACTCACGTCACTCAGGCGGAGCGGCTCACCATTGGTTGTTTGCCCGCTACTCAGGCCCAGTAAGAGTTGTCCATTGGTCGAAGTGGCGGTGGTTCCCTCTTCTGTCATCTGTGCCGGTAGTGCGCATCCCGCCTCGCTTTAGTCTCTTGACTACAAATCCCGGCGGTCAGCGCCTCGCGGGAAGGCGGGCTTCAAAGTCCCGGCGCGAGGTCTGCTGGACTTGTAGTTTGGTTTTGGTTTTGTTTTGTTTGGAGTTGTAATTTTAAAAATGACTTTATGGCCGAGGATATAGCTCAGTGGCACAGCGACTACGTGGCAAACGCAAGTCCTGAGTTCGGCTCCCGTGACCCCTCCAAGAAAAAATTTAATTCCAATAACCACAAAACAAAAACTCCAGGTTCTTAATGTGCAATCTGAAAAACCCCAGGATGCCCAGACAGGAGAGTAAAACTCACCAGTAATCTCATCAATGAGTGGTTACTATTTTGTTGTATTACTGTATGATTCTATGCAGATATAAAATAAAATGCCATTTGACAAATTATTTTTCATATAGCTTTATTGGGGAAATTAACTTGGGTCATTGAACATTTATCCATGAATTTTTTCGTAATTTAAAAAATAGTAGCCGGGCGTGGTGGCCCACGCCTTTAATCCCAGCACTCCGGAGGCTGAGGTAGGAGGAGCGTTGTGAGTTCGAGGCCGGCTTGGGCTACAACGCGAGCGCAAGACCGGCCTGAGCTACATAGTGCGACCCTGCCTCAAAAAAACTAGGGCCGGGAGTTTGGTTCAGTGGCTTAAGCGCCTGCCCTGGCGGGTGCGAAGTTGTGAGTTCGATCCCTGGTGCCACAAAAATAAAATAAACAAAATAAAAAATAGTGATGCAAAAAAAAAAAAAGAAGAAGAAAAGTAATGCCAAATGTGGTGGCGCACACTTGTAATCCCAGCACTCGGGAGGCAGAGGCATGAGCATTGCTGTGAGTTCGAGACCAGCCAGTTTACGGGGGAGGCAGGGGAGGAGGGAGAGCAGGGGAGGAGGGAGAGCAAGGGAGGAGGGAGAGCAGGGGAGGAGGGAGAGCGGACGGGAAACTGGCTTAGCCGGCAGAGGAAGTTCTAAATAAACCGCTGTCATCTAAACACTCTGGGGTCAGAAAGAGTTCAGACCGTGTCCATCGCCCTGGGGCCTTGGTGGCCAGGAACTGGGCCGGCTGCTCTCGAAGGTGGGAAGGTGGGAAGGGCCCTCCGGTGGGTCAGGCCACCCTGAAAGGTCGCGTGGACCAAGACAGGCCTGTGGCTCACAACCCAAGCATAGCGGTCCGTAGCTTCAGTGAGAACTGGAAATACTTGCGACAGACACATACTTCACATTCTTGGCTAAGGAAATGCCTTCCGCTGTTGAGAAAGAGAAATAAACAGTTGAATACCAGAAAGGGTCAGAACAGGGGGAAAAAACCCTCCTTATGGGGGTCGATCTTGTTTGTTTGTTTGTTTTTTATTGTGGCACCAGGGATTGAACTCACAACCTCGCGCCTGCCAGGCAGGCACTTAAATTACTGAGTTTTTTGAGACAGGGTCACACTATGTAGATTAGGCAGGCCTTGTACTCTCCTTGTAGTCCAAATCCGCCTTGAACTCACAAGCTCCTCCTACCTCAGCCTCCCGAGTGCTGGGATTAAAGGCATGCGCCACCACGCCCGGCTTGTTTTGTTTTGTTTTGTTTTGTTTTGTTTTGTTTTGTTTTGTTTTTGATTTTTGGAAACAGGATCTCACTACGCAGCTCAGGCAGGCTTTGAACTCACTTTGTAACCCAAGCCAGCTTCGAACTTGTAGCGATCCTCCTGTTTCAGCCTCCTCAGTGCTGGGATTACAAGCATGAGCTACCATGCTCAGCTTTCTTTCTTTCTTTCTTTTTAATTTTTATTTAATCTTTTGAGGGGGGACAGGGTCTCCCTATGTAGCCCAGGCTGGCCTAGAATTTGGAGAGAACCTCCTGGCACAGCCTCCTGAGTGCTGAGATTACAGGCATTCGCCACCATGACAGGATTAATTTTATTTATTTAATTTTTTAGACAGTTAAGTGGGGTTTTTTTGTTTAATTTTATTGATACACTTTAGATATACATAATGATAACATTAATCAGGGAATTTGTACCTGTACCTGATATATCTTGATTCCTTCCCCCCCCATTTCCTTCCCTTCCCTTCAAATTCTTTGTTTAAACATTTTATTTCCATTTTCCAATGTCTATTATACATTTTGGTTCTTATTTACACTTTTGGTTTCTCACACCAGAAAACCGTGCAATATTTGAATATGTGTGTCTGATTTATTTCACTTAAGAGTATGGTCTCAACGTGCATCCCTTTAATTCTTTATGGCAGAGTAGTACTCCATTTTATTAAAAAAAATTTTTTTAGCCGGGCGTGGTGGCGCATGCCTTTAATCCCAGCACTCGGGAGGCTGGGGTAGGAGGAGCGTTGCGAGTTCGAGGCTGGCTTGGGTTACAACTCGAGCACAAGGTTGGCCTGAGCTACACAGTGCGACCCTGCCTCAAAAAGCCAGGGCCGGGAGTTTGGCTCAGTGACTGAAGCGCCTGTCTGACAGGCACGAGGTTGTGAGTTCAATCCCTGGTGCCAAAAAAAAAAAAAAATAAAGATTTAGCTATTCCAACTGTGCCACCACAAACATGGGGGTGCATGTATCTCTGTGCTATGATGCTTTTAATTCTTTTGGGAACACACCAAGAAGGGGAATAGCCAAGTGGAATGGAACCTCTAGTTCTAGGGGTTTGTTCTTTTGGGGTTTTTGTTTGTTTGTTTGTTTTTTCTAGTCCTAGCTTTTTGAGGAATCTCCACACTGATTTCCACAGTGATTGCACCAGCCTGCAAGCCCACCAACAGTAGAGAAGTGTTCCTTTTTCCTTCCAGCCTCCCCATGAATTTGTCATGGGTTGATTTCTTGATAATAGCCATTGTTTCTGGATAATATGGGATCTCAGCATTAAATTTTTTTATGTTTTGAGACAGGGTCTTGCTATGTAGTTCAGGCTGACCTTGAGTTCACTATGTACCCCAGGCTGGCCTGGATCTCACAGTGATCCTCCTGCTTCAGCCTCCCAGCTGGGATTATAGGCCTGTGCCACAACGTATGGCTCAGCATTATTTTAATTTGCATCTCTGGAATGACCAGTGATCTTGAACATTTTTTCTGTGTTTATTTGTCATTTCTATTTCTTCATCTGAGAAGTATGTGTTCTTTTTTTTTTTTCCTTGAGGCACCAGGGAGTGAACTCACAATCTCGTGCTTGCCAGACAGGCACTTAAGCCACTGAGCCAAACTCCCAGCCCTGGTTTTTTGAGGCAGGGTCGCACTGTGTAGCTCAGGCCAGCCTTGTGCTCGCATTGTAGGCCAAGCTGGCCTCGAACTCACAACGCTCCACCTACCTTAGCATCCTGAGTGGAGGTTTATATATCTAGATAGTAGTCTTTTGTCTGAGAAACAGTTGACAAAAATTTTTTCCAATATCTGGGTTATCTCCATCTCTACTCTATTGGTGATTTCTTTTGCTACACAAAAACTGCTTAATATGATGAGATTACGGATGTTGATTCTTTGTGATATTTCCTGTGTGATTAGGGCTTTTTTCATAAAGTCTTTATCTAAACCAATATCTTCAAGAGCTCTAATAGCTGGGCGTGGTGGCGTACGCCTTAAATCCCAGCACTCGGGAGGCTGAGGTAGGAGGAGCGTTGTGAGTTCGAGGCTGGCTTGGGCTACAACGAGAGCACAAGGCCCGCCTGAGCTATATAGTGCGACCCTGCCTCAAAACACTAGGGCCAGGAGTTTGGCTCAGTGGCTTAAGCGCCTGTCTGGCAGGCGTGAGGCTGTGAGTTCGATCCCCGGTGCCACACACACAAAAAGAAACCCCTATCTGTTCTGGGCTGGGGATAGAGCTCAGTGGCATAAGTACCTGCCTGGCAAGCACAAGGTTGTGAGTTCAATCCCCAGTATCAAAATAAAAATAAAATAAGAAGGGTGTCTTGGACTGGGGATATAGCTCAATGGCAAAGTGCCTGCCTGGAAAGTACAAGGTTGTGAGTTTGGTCCCCAGTACCAAAAACCAAAAATAAATAAATAAATATAAAAATAAATAAATAAATAAAATAAAAAGGATATCTTTCTGTGAAGATGTTTGACTCCTTTGTTGAAGATAAGGTGGTTGATTGTGTTTGGAGCTGTTTCTGCATCTTCTAGTCTATTCTACTGAAGATTTTTTTTTTTGGTTTTGTTTTGTTTTTTGACAGTATCATGATGTTTTGATTACAGTTGCTTCGTAGTATAATTTCAAGTCAGAGACTATGATGCCTCCTGTCTTGCCTTTGTTCCCCAGAATTGCTTTTGCTATTTTAGGTCTCTTCTGGTTCCAAATGAATTTTAATTTTGTTTTCTCAGCTGGGCATGATGGCACATGCCTTTAATCCCAGCACTCGAGAGGCTGAGGTAGGCAGAGCATTGTGAGTTCAAGGCCGGCTTGGGCTACAACATGAGCACAAGGCTGGCCTGAGCTACATAGTGCGACCCTGCCTCAAAAAACTAGGGCTGTGAGGTAGGTGGAGCGTTGTGGGTTCGAGGCCGGCTTGGGCTACAACGCGAGCGCAAGGCCGGCCTGAGCTACATAGTGCGACCCTGCCTCAAAAAACCAGGGCCGGGAGTTTGGCTCAGTGCCTTAAGCGCCTCCCTGGCAGGCGTGAGGTTGTGAGTTCAATCCCCGGTTCCGCAAAAAAAAAAAAAAACTAGGGCTGGGAGTTTGG